>CACRXK020006977.1:976-23888 GCA_902702795.2 Paramuricea clavata | reverse complement strand
GTTTTTTAATGCCAAATGTTGAACATTTGTCAACGCGTATAATCATATTAGCCCATTGACACCAGATTGTAAAACGATTAAGGAGCATTTGATTTTCTTTCTCTTGGCTACTGATGACAGCAGCATCGTCTACAAACTGAAACCAATGTATAGGATTGCACGGAATGCCAATTTCACTTAATTTCCAAAATCCAAGCTGACGGTGTTTTTCAGATTTAATATGTTGTATGAAACTGTTGAATGACATGTTGAATAAAAGTGGACTGAGACAATCGCCTTGAAGAACGCCACGACCGACTGTAATGAAGGGGGTGTTGAACTGTTCGGTTATGATGGAAGTTTGGAAATCAGTGTAAAGACTGCAGATAAGGTTCTTTATGTGATTAGGAACGTGATGATAATCAAGGACTTCGTAAATGAGGTTGTGATGGACTTCGCCAAATGCATTTTTAAGATCGAGTAATGTAATAACTATAGATCGTTGCTTGGTACGCGCTGTGTTAATTATATGCGCCATCTGAGCAGTATGTTCTAGTGTTCCTGAGAGTTTTGGAGTGAAACCTTTCTGGATGTTTTGTTCGATGTAATTATTGTCTGACAGGAATTCAAATGTTTTATTTCGAAGACATGATGTGAAGACTTTAAGCGGGATGAATTCAAGAGTAATTGGTCGAAAGTTTGCTGGGTCGTTTGTTTCTCCTTTCTTGTCAATTAATATTGTGCATGCTTTTTTCCATTCAGATGGAACAACACCGCGTGACCAAGCTGCATGGATTATCTCAGTCAAGTAGGAACGTAGATACGGACATCGTTTCAAACAGATTATTGATATCTGATCAAGTGGGCATGGTGAGCCAGACAGTTTATGACGTTTGTAATCTCTTGATAGGTCGGGGGGTCAAGCTTAAAAAGTGTTTGAGGAGAAGAAAATTTTGGGATCCAACTAGGAATATTGAATGTTTTATTTGGGTTAATCGCGGAGAATGTTTTGGTAAAATAGGATGTACATTGCGCTAAATTAAATGATGGAAATGAACTGGTATTCTTTTTGAAGAATTTTTTAACGTAACCCCAGAAGTTTTTACCAATTAGATTATCGTGATCAATGTCTGCAGATGCATGACTATCAGAATTATGTAGTTCCGTATTATTTGACTTATTAAGGAGGATGCGCAATTTCTTCGCGACAAATTTTATCTCCAGAATACTACCGTTTTCCAGTTTTAATTTCTTTAAAACTTTTTTTAAATCCTTTGTTGAAAATGTTTGGTATTTTCTTTCGAATTCTACACTGCTATTGTTATCAACATGTCCAAAATTCCCACTAAAGTAATTGTAGACGACGGTTACCATGGTATTGATGTTGTTATTTAGATTATCCGGTGTGATTGGGTGATTCAAAAAAGTTAGCTTGAAAAAGTCGTTGGCAGTTGACCATTGTAATAGCGATTTGGGTAGTTTTATCCCCCTTTTTAAGTCGGGGAAGTTTTCTTGGGTGTTCAAATGTGATATTTCAGGGTTAACTGGGTCAGTGTTATCCCCATGATTGTCGTCGTTCAATGCTTCAATCATTTGTTGTTGCAGTTCGTCTTCAAGGTCGTCAGTAACTCTACAGCTTCGTTGGTGCATTTTAAGTCCACGAGCTCCTTTGCAGACTTTACCACAGCAACATTTGACTGCTTTGCAAGACTTTACAGGTAGACACATTTGTGTAGGCATTTCCATAGCAGGATTAACATTCAAAGTAGATTCTTGTTCGTTCCCAACTTTACTTTTACACAGGGCCGTCGCGAGCGGGGGGGTGTGGGGGGGGTGCTTCACCCCCCCAATAATTTTCGCAAATCGGCCCAGTCGGCAAATTGCTTCGTCACTGTTCGGCAAATCGCGAAATCGGCATTTAGCAAATTGTAAAAGGGAAGAACGAAGGCGAGAGATAAAGCGATAAATTGTGGATTTATAATGCCAAAATGTGGCCTTATGCCAAAATCACCATGGTCTGTCTAAATGTATTACTTGTAATCGGTATTTGTCTTTATTTGTCGAAAATCGACGGGAGGCTGAAATGTGAAACCCATGTTTTCCGACTAAAAAATCAACAGTTCCTAATCCTCAGGCATGTTCTTCACTAGATTGCTTTTTTATCAGTTATGCGCGGTTCAAAACCCAAAATAAAAAGCATAAAACTTCAGTGTCTTGAATGTAATTCGATTTTTGACGACGATTACCGTAAGAGGCACGAGCAAACTTGCCATCAGGGAAAGCGAGTGCGAGTAGCACACAAAGATGCACCGGCTAATCCGTTTTTGGCTGCAAAGCGCGGTCAAAGCCAAAGAGAGTATTTTGACTCGTCAGAGGCGCAGGATCCTCAAGAAGACTACACAGGCACAAGAATAAAAGACCAAGAGAAAGACGAACCATGCGGTAAGAAGGGACTTGTTTTCTTTTAGTTCTTAATTAGCGAAATTACTGTTAACTCTGATCAACCTACAGTTTTGAAAGACATACCGCATACAGCGATCGGTATCATCGGTTGCATATCCGTTTTACTCTGACGCATAAAATTTAAACGCTTGGAAAATCGGGTCGTACAAAAGCCCAGTTAGCACTAGCCACCACTAAGTAAGAGTGTTTTAAGACTGCTCAAAATACAAAAAAAAAATAAAAAATTGTCTATTCGGCGCCTGGGGTTAATAAAAAAGGTCAAATTCATGAAATTGCTATGAAAAGATTGAAATAAAATATCAGTGGAATCACAGATATTAGGATAACTTTGCTGACTTTGCTCGTCTGCACCACAGGCTAAGACACTCGTTACTCAGACTATGTGCACACGGTAACGTTTCCGAGCGATTTTGGTTGTAATGCGTTTCTGAAAGTACCGTTTTCACGTTCTGTTTACACGAAAACGTATGAAAACGACGCCATGCAGGAAGCAAAAACGTTTCAAATAGTGGAAACGTTTCAAAACGCAAGCACTTGGTTTAAGAAAAAAATGCTTTCGCTTGACTTTGTTGTTGCACTGATGTTCATGAAAAACATTGCGTATAAAACGAAAAGTCTGGTGGTGGAGCTGCAATCAGTTTATCTCAATATTTTGGATGCAACAGGCTTTGTTGATGGAACGCTAAGCATCATGCAGAAGTTACGAGATGACGACAAAATGATGGACGATCAAATTGAAGCATCCGTGTAAGAAGAGCATTTTGCCTTTGTTAAAGTGTTGGAAGCTACCAATTGATATATCGTGCATTCATTCCGCTCTCTCATTATTTCCACCTGCACAATCACCTGACCCATTAGCTGTAGAAGCCGAATTACAAGTATTGGCAGAGTTATTACCTTCCGACGTTGGCAAAGACTATAACAAGGTGGTTGAAGTCAGCGAAGCCAACAAAATGTCCCTTCCATCGGCAAATTCGACAGTCAGATTGATGCTAACGGCTCCTGTGACTGTGGCTTCAAACGAACGTTCATTTAGTCAATTGAAGTTTGTGAAGAACAAACTACGTACGAGTCAATGAACGACTCAAGGCTGACTGGTCTTATGCTTTTAACCTGCGAGAAAGACCTTACTTGGAAAAACTCTTGACTTGGAAAAAGTTGCAAAAGAGTGGAGCCTGTTGAAGAAGAGACGAGTTCGTATACACTAAAACTCGCAAAAGGCGAACGTTTCTCGATCGAGTATCGATAAATATACTAATACGTTTGTAATATACTCTAAACTGTAGAGATCAAATACTCTAAAGCCTGGTTCACATTGATCGGCGATATTCTACGATCCATTGTCTGTGAGCAACGAAGAAGAAAATGCACAGTAGTTATATCCCCATTCTATGCGCATAATTAGCGTAGTTACCTTAATAATTCATGAGTTATGCAAATTAATTTGCATAATCGATGACGTATTTTTCCGAAGGTTCTCCGATGATGATAAAACAACGAGGGCTTTCCGATAATTAATTTGCATAATCGATGACGTATTTTCCGAAGGTTCTCCGATGATAAAACAACGAGAGCTTTCCGATTAGTCGCCATTTTGTTTCAAGATGGCGGAAGGGTTAATAATGGCGGTTTTAAGGGAAAATAACATTGAATTGAGTGTGAATACTTTTCGTTTCCATTTAAAATTGCTTTTGGAAAAGCATGGGGGTTTATTTGAAAGCATGGTAGCTCGTATTAGAAGAGAAAACGTACTTGAAAATTTGTGTGTAATCTATCAGGAGTTAGACCCTTCAAATTTTGGTCGAATTATGGCTTACTTGACTTTAGTTTACAAAGTCAGTGATTTTTGTGAGCCTGAAATTGTGCAAGAAGCCGTAGAAATCTGTGTATGGGAATTAAAACAAGTGGATATAGCTAGCTTTGAAATAAAACAGTCTTGGATACAACGCTTAATTGCATGGTTACGCGACTAGTAACCTAGCGAAATTTGTATATCACTAATCCGGGTTGAATAGCAAAAGTCATTAACTGTCCTACATGGCTGAACACATTGTACTTTTACGACATTAGAGAGGTTAATTAAGATACCACGGTTTACGGGTACGAGTAATATACACGTACCCGTAAATCGAGGAACGACTTGTCACTTAAGAAATCCAAGATATTCCGGCGTGAGAAAACCGATCAGAGAATGGCAACTTTCGATGTTGAGGTTCTTTATTGATTGTTGAAAACTTTGACAAGTATATGTGCAGTATTTAATTGGGTAAGATATTGAAACTTTGTACTATTTGAACGGCCCACAAATAGTAAACAGAAAACACCCGTACCCGTTTGTCTTTAGGGACCTTAAGCAAACAGGACGGCAACGCGACGACGACGGCTATTCACACAATGATATTCCTGATCTCGTACAAAAGAAATGAGTAATTAAAAGCCCCACGGGAGAAAAAAAAAAAAATGGAAAATTTTGGCTTTGCAACAAAAATAACCCCAAGAGTTGTGAATTTGATCCAGAAGAAGCGTTAGAAGCAGCTGTTGATAAGAGAATGTTTCTTATAAGGCTTTTAAAGCGTTACGCTTTGGCCCGAAAACTACAAAAAGTACAAATATTTTTACGTATACTCTAACTCTACCATTGCATACAAAGGCGGACATTATGAAAACGACTTACTGAACAGTCTCAGTATTCCAGCCGTAAATTTGGATGTCCTAAAGCTGAAAAACTCTTTGACCAAATCATCTGGCTGGAAATGTGCAAAAAACCACCTATACGCTTTGGCCCGAAAACTACAAAAAGGACAAATATTTTTACGTAGACTCTAACTCTACCATTGCCTACAAAGGCGGACATTATGAAAAAGACTTACTGAACAGTCCCAGTATTGTAGCCGTAAATCTGGAGTCCTGTTGATAAGAGAATGTTTCTTATAAGGCTTTTAAAGCGTTACGCTTTGGCCCGAAAACTACAAAAAGTACAAATATTTTTACGTATACTCTCACTCTACCATTGCATACAAAGGCGGACATTATGAAAACGACTTACTGAACAGTCTCAGTATTCCAGCCGTAAATTTGGATGTCCTAAAGCTGAAAAACTCTTTGACCAAATCATCTGGCTGGAAACCTGCAAAAACCACCTATCAACACTGTCCGAAAGTTGAATGATTAGTTTATGTACACAAATGTATAAATTTTCGTATTCGCATGTTTTTTGCCATTTTGATTTCTATCCGGCCAACCCATGTAAAAATGACAAGAAAAGACAGGTATAATTGAAAAGCAATTTATTTTAATGACTCGAAGTTACATGCTGTGCATGTCTATAATACTGGTATTGTTTTACGTGCTAATACTGTTCGAGTACAAGACTTCAATCCTATATTCGACCTATCAGTCGAGTCTAATCATCATTGCATGTCATCATCATTCTCTTCATCAGAATCGTAACCCTTTAAAAGCCTTCTTATAAGAAACATTTAACTCCGCACTACTATGCACAGATTTTGTTAGATTTTCAAAATCATGTCGGGTACAATTTTGTGCGATGAGCACATGCTCATAACTGTTCATGAGCGCATGCTCATCTGCTCATAACTGCTCATGAGCACATGCTCATAACTGCTCATGAGCACATGCTCATCTGCTCATAACTGCTCATGAGCACATGCTCATCTGCTCATAACTGCTCATGAGCACATGCTCATCTGCTCATAAAACTGTACTGCTGCTCAATAACAAGGCATTTCTACACAGTCAGTGCTGACGGAATGAGCTGCAAATTTTGCAGAAAGCAATTTAACCGTGGTTACAATTTACGAAGACACGAAAAGGAATATTGTCCTCTACGTGTACAAGAACGAAACATGTCTCAAACCGACTCGGACAGCCAGGAAAGGGATTTCCAAGATGACGTCTCAACAGCTTCAACTGATGTGTCTGAAATTTCGATGAGGACTGATAATGATTCGGAAACGGAAGAGGAAATGGACCCTTGGATACCGTTGATAGAAGAAGCAAAACAAAGAAAAAGTATAGCATTAGAGGAAATGAAAGAAAGCCTTATAAACACTGGTTTAGATGAGCAATCCGCTAAGAACAAAGCTTTCTCTAATATGCTTCCTAAACTCCAGAAGGAACTGGAAAATATTTATATGGAGCGTCTCGTGTGGATGAGACAACTAAAGAAAGATCCAATACATAAGAAGATAATGCACACAAAAGATGCGCTTGTGGAAAACGACGATTTTGATCCAGAAGAAGCGTTAGAAGCAGCTGTTGATAAGAGAAAGTTTCTTATAAGAAGGCTTTTAAAGCGTTACGATTTTGATGAAGAGAATGATGATGACATGCAATGATGATTAGACTCGAATATAGGATTGAAGTCTTGTTCTCGAACAGTATTAGCATGTAAAACAATACCAGTATAGCATGTAACATCGAGTCATTAAAATAAATTGATTTTCAATTATACCTGTCTTTTCTTGTTATTTTTATGTAGAAATGCCTTGTTATTGAGCAGCACCACAGTTTTATGAGCAGATGAGCATGTGCTCATGAGCAGTTATGAGCAGATGAGCATGTGCTCATGAGCAGTTATGAGCATGTGCTCATCGCACAAAATTGTACCCGACATGATTTTGAAAATCTAACAAAATCTGTGCGTAGTAGTGCGGAGTTAAATGTTTCTTATAAGAAGGCTTTTAAAGGGTTACGATTCTGATGAAGAGAATGATGATGACATGCAATGATGATTAGACTCGACTGATAGGTCGAATATAGGATTGAAGTCTTGTACTCGAACAGTATTAGCACGTAAAACAACACCAGCATTATAGACATGCACAGCATGTAACTTCGAGTCATTAAAATAAATTGCTTTTCAATTATACCTGTCTTTTCTTGTCATTTTTACATGGGTTGGCCGGATAGAAATCAAAATGGCAAAAAACATGCGAATACGAAAATTTATACATTTGTGTACATAAACTAATCATTCAACTTTCGGACAGTGTTGATAGGTGGTTTTTGCAGGTTTCCAGCCAGATGATTTGGTCAAAGAGTTTTTCAGCTTTAGGACATCCAAAGGACTCCAGATTTACGGCTGGAATACTGGGACTGTTCAGTAAGTCTTTTTCATAATGTCCGCCTTTGTATGCAATGGTAGAGTTAGAGTGTACGTAAAAATATTTGTACTTTTTGTAGTTTTCGGGCCAAAGCGTATAGGTGGTTTTTTGCACATTTCCAGCCAGATGATTTGGTCAAAGAGTTTTTCAGCTTTAGGACATCCAAATTTACGGCTGGAATACTGAGACTGTTCAGTAAGTCGTTTTCATAATGTCCGCCTTTGTATGCAATGGTAGAGTTAGAGTATACGTAAAAATATTTGTACTTTTTGTAGTTTTCGGGCCAAAGCGTAACGCTTTAAAAGCCTTATAAGAAACATTCTCTTATCAACAGCTGCTTCTAACGCTTCTTCTGGATCAAATTCACAACTCTTGGGGTTATTTTTGTTGCAAAGCCAAAATTTTCCATTTTTTTTTTTTTTTTGCTCCCGTGGGGCTTTTAATTACTCATTTCTTTTGTACGAGATCAGGAATATCATTGTGTGAATAGCCGTCGAAGTCGCGTTGCCGTCCTGTTTGCTTAAGGTCCCTAAAGACAAACGGGTACGGGTGTTTTCTGTTTACTATTTGTGGGCCGTTCAAATAGTACAAAGTTTCAATATCTTACCCAATTAAATACTGCACATATACTTGTCAAAGTTTTCAACAATCAATGAAGAACCTCAACATCGAAAGTTGCCATTCTCTGATCGGTTTTCTCACGCCGGAATATCTTGGATTTCTTAAGTGACAAGTCGTTCCTCGATTTACGGGTACGTGTATATCACTCGTACCCGTAAACCGTGGTATCTTAATTAACCTCACTAATGTCGTAAAAGTACAATGTGTTCAGCCATGTAGGACAGTTAATGACTTTTGCTATTGAACCCGGATTAGTGATATTCAAATTTCGCCAGGTTATTAGTCGCGTAACCATGCAATTAAACGTTGTATCCAAGATTGTTTTATTTCAAAGCTAGCTATGTCCACCTGTTTTAATTCCCATACACAGACTTCTACGGCTTCTTGCACAATTTCAGGCTCACAAAAATCACTGACTTTGTAAACTAAAGTCAAGTAAGCCATAATTCGACCAAAATTTGAAGGGTCTAACTCCTGATAGATTACACACAAATTTTCAAGTACGTTTTCTCTTCTAATACGAGCTACCATGCTTTCAAATAAACCCCCATGCTTTTCCAAAAGCAATTTTAAACGAAAAGTATTCACACTCAATTCAATGTTATTTTCCCTTAAAACCGCCATTATTAACCCTTCCGCCATCTTGAAACAAAATCGCGACTAATCGGAAAGCTCTCGTTGTTTTATCATCGGAGAACCTTCGGAAAATACGTCATCGATTATGCAAATTAATTATCGGAAAGCCCTCGTTGTTTTATCATCATCGGAGAACCTTCGGAAAAATACGTCATCGATTATTCAAATTAATTTGCATAACTCATGAATTATTAAGGGTAACTAGGCTAATTATGCGCATATAATGGGGTCCATTAAGCCCGAGATATAACTACTAATGGTCGCGACTTTTTCAATGAAAGAGAGCAATTTCTGTTTTGGAATTTAACGGGGGAAAGTGTCGAATCCTTTCTACAGATTGTACGTGATGTACGCCCAACAGTTTACTCGCAAACGAGGAGAGGAAATAGAAGACAGATTCACTATCCTTATATACTTTCCGATCCCTAGCTTTACTGAGTGAATTAACCATGCATTTTAAACGCCAGTCTGTACTATTATTCCTGGTACAAACATGCGCCCAATCTAATAACCCAAAGTTAAAGGAGCTAACTTTCCTTTCTGTAAATATAATTGCATTGTGAAAGGACACTTCAAGTTGCTCAGGCTTACCTAATTATGCGCCACGTACTTTAGAGTTTAGATTTGTGTAAACAAATTATTATGAGGCCAGTCTTCGGTTGACGAATTGACATTAATTAGTTGTGTGTGGATGTCCCAACAAAAAATGATACTACAGTATAGAAAGTTATCCTATTGTTGTTAATAACTGGTAATTAAAAATTCAATTCAATTGTGTTTACGCACTCTTGTTTTTTCATGGCAGACATTCAAATTATAGTCTTGACGATTAGAATATATTGGTTTACTCACTAGACGAAAATTCATAATGCACTGTCTCGACCAACCAGCAAGCCTGGTTTTAAGAGTTTCGACACATACGTACGTTTGTCTTGGAACGTCATGTGATGATCGCATACGTTTAGCTGACGAAAATTTATAATTTTTCGTCTCGACCAATAAGCAAGCGAGTTTAAGCGCGTTTGTCGTTCAGTTAATGAGGCTATTCGTACGCTTTCGTTCAGTTGTGCATGTTAACTATTAAGACTAATGCTAGTAAATCCCGAGCCGATCAGGTGAACCGGCTGAAAATCGAACTTTCTAGTGAGAGAGAAAAATGTGAGCGCCTTGAAGCTGATTTGTCCCTTATAATTCAAGGACGAACCCGTGAACCTGTAAAAACCTCCCACGGTGACCAACATAAAAAAGTTGATTCAAATGCAAAGAAATCGACAAATATTATCGACCACAATTTACCACTTCTTGATAATAAACGATTTAACCCGCCATCTCCACCTCTCAAAGTAAACTTACAGAGATCGGAACAACAAAATGGACAAATACGAAGCAATTATTTTCGAAAGCGCCCCCGAAAACGTTCTCGTGCCCGACTATCCCAAGAACGAGACCGAGAGAATTACTATTACCAAACCTCTACCAAAACAGGCCAAAACATCAAAGTCACATGGTTCCGGTATCATATACAAAGAAAGGCTCCAGATTGGATCGAACATCTAGATCTGGTACGTCGAATAACTGTCTCACAATAACACGTAGTTCAGTTTATCAATCAAAGCCCCATGTAATAGAAAATCCCACACATGAAATTTCCACAAGAATTACTAGACGTAAGAGACACCCGTATCAGAATCCAGGTAAAGCAGTCAACTATCATGCTCTAAAAAATTTGAAAAAGATAAAAATCCCCAAAAGGTATGATATTCCCACCATTCTATCTGCGAATGTGAGGCCGCTGCCAAAGAAAGTAGATGAGATTTAACAAATAGCTGTGCTCAATTCTGTTGGTGCTATTTGTATAACCGAAACTTGGTTATCGCCAGAAATTCCTGACTCATCCATTTCTATTCCTGGTTATAATTTATTCCGCAGGGACCGAATTGAAACGTCTTGTGGTGTGTGTGTGTGTGTGTGTGTGTGTGTGTGTGTGTGTGTACGTAGACCAAAATATACCATGCAAACTTTTGGAATTATGTGATCAAACGGAGCTCGAATCAACATGGATATCAATGAGACCACATAGTTTACCAAGAGAAGTTGCATCAATCGTAGTAGGCGTGGTCTATCATTCGACGATTAATGGGAAACCTGAGAACATTATTTTACGTGATCATGTTTAAAAAAATCTTGATGTTGCGTTACTTAAACAGCCAAATGCATTAATTATTCTAACAGGCGATTTTAATCCAACATCGACTGGTTTTAATCAAAAATATATAACCCAAGTGAATAGCCTTAAACAGTTGGTTACCTTTAAAACAAGAGATTCTGGTATTTTAGACTGGCTGTTTACGAACAGACCTAAACTGTTCTCTTTAACCCAGCTACCTAAGATTGCATCATCTGACCATTATTCAATTTTGGCAAAGCCTATACTTGAAGGTGAAACTAAACTAATAAGTAAATCTAAAATACAGTAGGCGATATGAGGGATAGTGCGTGGTGTGCGCTAGGTCGATGGATTACTCAAAAAGATTGGTCCTCTGTCCTCGAAGCTAATATGTGTAAAGATAAATTTTATCTTTTTAACTCAGATCTTAACCAGGCTATTGATAGATTCCTTTCACAAAAAAAGGTTAAAAAGCACCCAACAGATCGACCATGGATCACTACTAAGATAAAAAAAGGGATTCAAAAACGCCAATCAGCTTTTATCCAGCAAGGGAAAATGTCAACAGCATACCGATATTGGAGAAACAAAGTCCAACGTTCCATTCGTGCAGCAAAATACCAATATTATAGCGTTAAAGTTACTGATGTACAAAGAGTTAATTCCACAAAATGGTGGAGAGAAATTAAAAAACTCTCTGGGCAAAGTTCAAAACTGGAATGGCACCATCAGTTTCTAGAAAATAGCTCTGACACTAAGTTACTAGCTAATAGGATTAACAACTTCTTTACTGGCCTTACTGATTATTTTGAGCCCTTAACCCCACGCATTGTATCCCATGAAGTTCCACAGGATTTCTTTGTAACTGAAAACGAGGTCTACAGAGCATTATCATTGCTCCAAGTAAATAAATCAGTCGGTCCTGATTACATCCCGAATAGAGTCCTGAAGGAATTCGCGCATGAGTTGGCACCTATCATGAAAGATATTTATAACCAATCAATGAAAGAGGGATATATTCCTGAACTCCTCAAATCATCAATTGTTATTCCAGTATCGAAGATCAACCCCCTAGAACCATAGAAAATGACCTCCGACCTATCTCGTTGACATGTACCATAGCAAAGGTCATGGAAGGTTTTACATCTCCTACCTCAGTTAGAAGATAAGCTGGATCCGCGCCAATATGCTCGTAAAAATCATTCAACAACAGATGCTCTACTATATACATTGCAAGCAATCTACGAAGCAGTGGACACTGGTGAGGCCGGAGCACGCTTATTCTTTGCTGATTTTTCTAAAGGGTTCGACCTTATTGGTCATACCATCCTTCTATACGAACTAGAGAACCTACAAGTTCATCCTGCACTTTTGAATTGGATCGCAGCCTTTCTAACCAACCGTATGCAGGCTGTTAAAATTGATGGAGTTCTATCAGACTGGAAATTAGTGAAGGGTGCGGTTCCTCAAGGAACTAAACTAGGCGCAATTCTCTTTATTGTCATGACAAACAAATTGCTCTGGGAATGAAATCTTCGGACTAAATTTATCGATGATACATCCGTACTGGAGATTATTCCAAGAAATTCCATTAGCGTCCTAAACAATGCTGCTGCTGACATACATAATTTTGCCATAGAGCATAATATGAAGCTAAATCCTACCAAATGCAAAGAAATGCTTATTAACTTCCTACGCAATCCAAACTTTCTGATTAAACCTATACAAATAGGTAACTACGTTATAGAACAGTGAAGACTTATAAGATTCTAGGTGTGATCATGAGTAGTAATCTAAAGTGGAACTGTCATGTCGACCACATTATCAAGAAAGCCAGTAAGAAACTATATTCGCTAAGGGTACTGCGTAGAGCTGGAGTCGAAAATGATAATATCTTAAAAGTTTATTTAACTACAGTACGACCAGTGCTGGAATACGCCGTAACGGTATGGCAAGCCATCCCGGACTATTTGTCTGAGGCAATCAAAGTCGTGCAAAAGAGATCACTCAAAATTATCTATCCTGAGTGTGATTCGTACACAGACGCACTAAATCTAGCTGACATTCCTACACTCAAGAGTAGAAGAGATCTATTGTGTGAGAAATATATGGACAAAATGAAATCTAAAGACCATCCCCTACATAATCTACTTCCAAAACCGGTCGTCTCTGAGAATCAGCGTAATCTGAGAAGGAAATCAGAACAATTTTACCTATTGAAAAATAATACGGTCTGTAAAACGAACAGAGCACAATCCTTTCTTACTTTAAATTTTTCCATTAATTCTGTTTAATTGAATAATTAGAAATATGCTGTAAATATTAGGAATAAATAATAATAGTCTAAATTTGAACATCTTAATATGAACATTACCTTAGAAATATTATGTAAATTTTACTAGTAAGCTCGTTAATTCAGTTGTATAACTGCAAGAGAGTTTTAATAAACATCAATAATAATAATATATATGTAATCATATTTTACAACTGTAGCACTGAGTTCAAAATGTAAACAAAGCGTTCGTTTACAATACGGACTTTACATGTTCTTTAAATTAATAAGCAAATTTTTGGGACGCCTGCGAGGCGCCAATATGGTTGGTGCCGAGCAAAACTTTTTGAAAATTTGAAGTTTCTAGACCAATGGAAATGGCATTTTTAGAGTCTTTCCAGCAAAATACAATCGCGAAAAAGTACCGATATATCGGTATTTTTTTCCGGTATCGATTTTCGTTTTCTTTTAAATACCGCAACAGCCTATTTACAAGAGTATATGTATTATATATATATTTATTTCTAAAACGGTTACAAAGTTCAAATAAGCGAGTGAAAAAAGAGAGGGTAAATTACCGATTATATTTATCACCGAGCCAACGGCGCAGAGCGCCGTTCTGGGCGTAAGCCCGGGGCGAGGTTATTAATTCCGCACGGCTAATTATATCCGCGGGTATGTGAAAACATAGCGAAGTTCAAAGTTGTCCTCCATTTTGTTTATGTCATGGTCGGTTTTCGACGTTATGCGCATGCGTGAGTGCAAGCTCTGGCTAAAATGACTGTTTTTCATTTTGAAAGGACGAGTTTTGTTGTACTTTTCTGTTTTACAGCATGTTCCGAAAGCACAAAACGTGTTTTTTTTTTCCGATTTTATCTGGAAGTAACCCTGCAGTTGCATGAATTAATGGCTGTTCAACCGTCAAACAAAGTTTATAATAATTTATATTTTGTCAGTTTTGATGATGATGTTTATAATGTTGTACCGGTTTGAGTAAGTGTAAACATTTCAGTAGTAAATTCCATGCCGTACTTGCTTTGTGTTGTCGATTTTAGACATATCTGCGAAATGATTAAGCCATTCATAACTCGATAATTCACAATAAATAATGTGTTTTAATGCAAGCTGTAGTATAGTCAATACGTCACTATAGTTATAATATAGGTGTTCTGTTTCGACAGGATATATCACTTGGTAATATTAACTATATAAACTCATATAAACAAAAGAACATCAATATATATATTCAGTTATAGTTAGTGTTTGGACTACGAATAGACCTGTAGTATTATCATATAGCAATAAACAAATAAACAAATATAGAGATACTATATTGGCGACGAGCATGGCCGATGACGAACAAGCTGCGCAACCGATGACTATTAGCACACCGTCGGTTTCTATACAACCTCTACCTGAATTTAATCCTGATTCAGAAGTCGGAGCGAGTTTGGCCACTTGTTGGACGAATTGGCTCGATGATTTTAAAATGTTTATACTTGCCAGTGGCATCACAGATGAGAATCGCAAACGTGCCTTGCCTCTCTATCAAGCGGGACAACGCGTCAGAGAAATTTTTCGCCAATTACCGAATACGGGAACAGCAGCGGACTATAAAACTGCTACAGACAAGCTCACGGAGTATTTCGAACCTCAAAAGAATCGTCGGTTACGAAGTGTACCAATTCAGACAAGCTACTCAAGAAGCACACGAAACGTTAGATCAGTTTCATACGCGTTTACGTATGCTCGCCCAAACGTGTTATTTCGCAGACGCAGATTTCGAGATCGAGCAACAAATTGTTACGGCTGGCTCATCGTCTAGAATTCGGAAGAAAGCTCTATGTGATCCTACGTACGATCTGAAAGCTATTTTTAATTGATGGTAGACGTGATGAGCAAAGTGCTTATCAAGCCCGTGATATTGAGTCGGAAGAACAGAAATATGAAGCTATACGAAAGCTTCAAGAAACCGCAACGAAATGTCGAAATTGCGGAGGCTTATAATGTGGTAGATCTGGAGAATTATACGAGCTTCCGCATATCTTCCTGCAGGTGACACATTTATTGATGATCTTCTTCACCAGTTGTCGTTCGGAAGGAATCCAAAATCGTTGACGTAGCGTTAGTGTTGCGTTCACACCCGAGTGCAACTGGCGAACATGACTTTGGACGATTATGAGCTTCGTGAAGTCATTTCTCGGTGGTAGAAGCATTGGGAATTTCGTTGATTCTGCGAGGAGCGCGTTGTGTATTCTCCCACCAGAGCGAAGAAGGTCAAGCGTGTCCTTGAATAGTCGAAGTTGGCGTACTAAAGGTAATCGTTGTGCCTTTTCCGCTGCGAGATTATCGATTTCGTTACGGTTTGTCAATTGCTGTGCGTTCTGATTCAACTGATGAGTTGCTTCTTCCCTTTCGTTTGGGGTAAGAGGTGCGATTTTCTTAACTTGATTGTCTTTGCAGTTTTTCACAAACCGTAAAATGTATGCTGCGACGTTCACTAGTCGTGAGAGAGAGACTACCTAAATTTAGAGACCGCTAATAGATGATGGAATCCGGGCTGTTTGTTTGCTGATTGACCTTAGTGCTTCCTAAATTAATTGGGCTCTTAAATAGTTCAGTTTCTGTTTGTTGCTTAGATATGGGTTATCATGTACTGCTGTGCGAAAGGAATCCCAGAACGTTTGCCAATTCAAGGGGTTGCCGTCAAAAGTTGGTAGTGCTAACTTTGGGAGTCGACTCATGCAGTAATTACTGTTCGAAATGATGGGGTTTGTACTTTCCATTGATGTACTTGTAGTGGGTGGCTGGTTTAAATTGACAGGTAAATTTTGACTTAGTGTGCTTGATTGTGGTTGTGTCTCTTGTGGTGTTGATGGTTGATTTCCTGCTGGTTCGCTCTCACTGCTCGTTGCCTGGTAGTTTTCTGGCGTTTGTTGAATATTGTTACTTGCTCCTGCTGCTTGGTCGTGCTGACTTATGTTCATGGACTTGGCTTTGTTCTCAATAAGATTTTTAATTGTAACAAATTGTCTCTGCGATAAAATTCTGTGTGTCTTCTGCCTCGATAATAACTGTTTCCAAATCTTCAGGTTTTGTGAATACTTATAGTACAGTACAGTACAGTACAGTACAGTACAGTACAGTACAGTACAGTACAGTACAGTACAGTACAGTACAGTACAGTACAGTACAGTACAGTACAGTACAGTACAGTACAGTACAGTACAGTACAGTACAGTACAGTACAGTACAGTATTCGATGCCTGACTCTGTTGCACACATTATTTTATCAAATTTTTGAAGCTACTTAAAGA
Organism: Paramuricea clavata; assembly: GCA_902702795.2. Classification (NCBI taxonomy): domain Eukaryota; kingdom Metazoa; phylum Cnidaria; class Anthozoa; order Malacalcyonacea; family Plexauridae; genus Paramuricea; species Paramuricea clavata. The sequence goes on along the minus strand of CACRXK020006977.1, from coordinate 7,307 downwards.
TTCTGTTTGCTTTGCCTGCGTAGGTAAACTATTCCATAGTATAGAACAGCCCCGCTATATCCAAAACTCTTTTTTAAATATTCAGTACGTAGTTTAGGAACTGAAAGATTTATATCAGCATTTCTGAGATTATAATTGGTACTAAGATTTATGTCCCTTGTTAAAAATTTATCCTATAAGTTCGGAGTTAAGTGGTTGTTTAATATTTTAAACATCAGGACCGATTTATTCATTTTATGTCTGTCGTTTAGATTTTTCCATGACATAGCATGGAGCAAATCTGTCGACCTGACATCATAATTGGCACCTGTCATAATTCTTGCCGCCCTATTTTGTAGTTTTTGTAATTTATCTTTGAGCATGAACAGTAATATAGGTACCGTTCGACCCTGATTTTTGTGGTGGAGTGTGGTGGTGAGTGAGGAGGAGGAGTGGGGAGTGAGGAGGAGGAGTGAGGAGGAGGAGTGAGGAGGAGGAGTGAGGAGGAGGAGTGAGGAGGAGGAGTTGGGTGGCGGAGTGTGAGGTGGTGGAGTTTGAGGTGGTGGATGTCCACCACCTCATTTATAATTAATATTCATACAAATGAGGGTGCGTAGTGACGTCATTATTAGTATACCATAGGTCATAATTAGGTTTTTAGCGTCCCTCCACGCGTGTGATACAATAGAAGGATTAATCTTGGCTTACTATGAATAGTTCGTGTCCCTCGCATAGCAAAATTGTTATCGAAATTAATATATAGCAGAGTTATATCCGTATCTTTGCTCGGAAGAGATAAATTTCCATAGGTATATTGAAGGATTTTTCGTATGTTTACAAAATTATAGCGAGGCTAGGAATCTATTCGTCATAAAAATCAAGACATATTTTAAACAGAACTAAACAGTTGCTAATCCAGGTTAACATGGTTGTCAACGTCGTTGTTATGGTCAATATTTGCATGTTGTTCAAGATTTGTTAGCAAACCTCCTACATGCATATATGCTGTTAAGATAACCGAGTCAGATCATAAGAAAGCTTATCAAGAGTACTTGAAGAAAAAAACTTTTAGAACAGTTGTAATATATTTTGCCATAAAAAATAAATATGTTTTTTATCAAATATGCGGCAGTTATATACGTTGCTATGTGTTGCTAAGTTATTAAGAGGTGTGTAGGTAATTAAGGGTTAGGCGAACAAAAATCTGCATAACTAAGTGTATCCCAATGGATAGATAGGGATTATTTATAACGCTGGTGTATGCCTTAAAATCGGGCGCGAAGCTTTGTGGGCAAAAGTTTTACACAAGAATTTAGATTTAAAACACATTTATTTCTTTAAGTACTACAAAGTTAATAATTCTTGTCTGTATAAATATAATATTATCCACTTAAGAGTTTTGTCCTGTTTTTGTTTCTAACTTTAACCACTCCTTTGAGCCATCATTCATTCCTGTATTGTCCACGTTCTTTGCATATTTTGTATTTGATTTTGTTCTCTTCCTGGAGGATTTTGGTTGACGGATGGGTACTATATTCTTTATCCCGCTTTTATTCCACTTTGACTGCCTTTTACTGTTCCCAATTAATATGTACAACTCTATTAAAACATTTTCTAAGTCTAAAGCTGTTGGCTTAGCACGAATAAGATAAGGTTGTCTTTCTTAGGACGAAAGTTCATGGACGTCTGCCAAATGGTTTGCCAATCTTTTTAAAGCTCGCTTGCCGCAGATGGGACAATCTTTACACTTCCGAGGCATAATGTCAAATGATAAATGTCAACTGATTCCTAATATTAAATAGTTGTGGCACCAAAGGCCTTTTTGAAGGTTTGCCGGGACTTGGGAGAGGGTTCGAGAAATGTGTTAGGGAAAAATAGCTACCACACAAGATCGTATTTTATTTTTATAAATCAAACACAAACAACCATTAAGAGTCAATGTCACTACGATACCGTATGTTTCTGAAAAGTCTTTTCAAAAGAAATTTTCTTTTGTCAATAGCGGCCACTAACGCTTCCCTGTGGTCGAAATTATCATCATTGACAAAGACATCCCTGGTTTCCGTAATCGTTTTGTGTATTGGATCTCTCTTTAGTTGTCTTATCCATAGTAGACGTTCCAAATAAATATTCTGCAAATCTTTACGAAGTTTTGGTAGGATAAATAAATATGCCTTGACAGCCTTGTCTTTAGCTTCGTTTTTGTCAAAACCTTCTGCAGTGAAATTCTGCATTAGTTCTTCAAATTCCGATAATTAAACTTTGTTGGGTTGCTTCAGCTTTTAAAGGAGCTCATGGATCGCTTTCGAGTCATCACCTTCTTCACTACTAGTATCATCTACATTATCAGAATCACTCTCTGACACAGAATCAGTTTCCACTTCGTTGTCAGTGTTATACGAATTTTCAACATCACTCTCTGATGTAGCACTATCAGAGTTCGCAACCGTTCTCATTATTTTCACCTTTACGCTGAAATCTATAGTAGGTTTCCAACAGTACTGTATTTCCTTCGTATATTGTTAGGTTGAAACAACTCCAACCACAACTAACCGGCGAATGATCAATTTTTAGAACAACATTACATTTTATGGTGGCCTTAAGGGACTTTTCTATGGCCTTGTGGCCCGATTGGTGATTGGCTGGGACACTTCCCACCAAACCTCCCCACCAATAGGATTCTAGAGAATCGGGCCACAAGGCCATAAAAAGGCCCTTGGGGCCAATGTGAAAAGTGGCCCCAAGGGCCTTTTATACGGCCTGATGGCCCGATTGGCTGGGATGCTTCCAACCAATAGGATTCTAGAGAATCGGGCCACAAGGCCGTAAAAAAGGCCCCTGGGGCCATTTCGAAAAATGGCCTAACGGACCTAAGGACAAAACGTAAAGCAAGCGTTAGAAAGATTTCCAGTAAGTGAGTGACGTGCATGGTTGGCTCGGCAGCCTTCCATTAATTGAAAGGAGGCGATGAATACATGCATATATGTACAGTTTGTTCGACATCGAGTGCAAAAGATCTTGGAGAAGCCGTACATCCAGTGGGCAGTGGCGATAATTATGTGAATATCAAAAAGAATCCGGCGAATCAACGCAGCTGCGGCTATAGGGTCCAGAGGGTACATAAATGGTACAGATGGCGTTATATGTGTATTCTGTATATGTAATATGAGCTACACAGACAACAGAGTTTTATAAGAATATAAACAAGCTTTCGTTGGCGGGGATGCAACTACCTGAAAGATATAAGGAGAATTTCGGCGTCTCGAGCGAAGGCCCTTCGTCTGAAGTTACTAGCGGGGGTTTGGAAAATTATATGAACTTTATTGCTAAGAATAAAAAAGCGATCACGTGACAAAAAATACAGCAAGCCAATCAAATGGATTTAAGGCGGTTTTCCAGTCCTCGCACGAAGCTTTGCGAGTGCTTACATCTAAACAAAATTAACTGTTTAGCATTGTGATTGGATGAAAGTGTTCATGCATCACTCGCAGCGAGCTCCGATGAGCTTCGTGCGAGAACTGGAAATCCGCCTTTAGTCAAAACAATGTATAAACAAAAAATTTAAATCACGTTACAAAACATATTGATACAATTGTACAGAAAACTACAGCAAATGCAACAAAATGTTTGAAACAAGTATGGAATAAGGGCATGACAATTAAAAGTACCATCAATGTCTGGTTTTGACAGGCAAAGACAGGTAGAGTTAAGCAGAGGAAAAACGTTCATTAATGTCATAGGGGTGGACAGTGCCAAGTATGGACAAGTTCGTGTCTTTTGCGGCTATCGTTGCTACCAGAAATTGGACAGAGGGCTCAAATTTCCATATCTGAAACACTGTGATTGCCAGTATTTTAAATATCTGGCAACAGGCTGGTTAGCATCATTCCCAATGACTGCATGAGGATGCTCACCAAACCTTGTCCTCAAAGGTCTTCCAGTTTCTCCAATATAAAGCATGCCACACTCAATTACATGAGATGCAGTTACAGCTGAGATGGGAGGAAGTGCACGTGAAATTGTGCTTGACATGGTATTGAGATTTTAGTGCCGAAATGGTGGTGGAAGAATCTATAAAATCACAGGTTTCGCATTTGGCAACCAAGGCAATGAGACGTGCCATTCTGTGACGACGAATCCTGTGTTAGAAAGCTATGAACTAGGATTCAAGATCAACAGTTAAAGAATAACTCCAGGCAAAGGGCCTTCGCTGGAATTTAAACGTCGGTAGTTGCATCCCTACCAACGAAAGCTTGGCACAGACGTTCAAGTTTTATAGGAATATTTAGTCTGATAAAAAAATCTTATTAGACATTAGTAGATTAGTATAACTTCGTACTAGATGTTGTTTTACTAGGATACATTTAAAAAACACCCGTTGTCAATTTGGCGACAGCTACGAGGATGGCGCAAGAAGATGGCGTATCCAAGTAAACAAATCTCGTAGTTTGACGTAGTTGTGCATGTGGCTAAATCAAAGGCTCTACAACTTATGAATCTTACAACTTCTTTTCAAAGGCTCTTACAACTTACGCATCATTCGCATTGCAGTTTATAAAAATAAAGCACTTTTCGACTTTTTCAGCGATGGCCACAATCACCAGACGTCGTGAAGTTTTACTTTCCTTTTTATAGGTTGAGATGTTCATATTCACAACCGCGCGGAACCGCCGAACCGCGGGTGTTCATACAAGAATGCCTTGCTTATATTATATACGGCTGTTGCGTATAGAACCATTTGAAATGGATTCGCAAATCGGTGCTGTATGAAACATTGTTATCTTCGTCTCAAATATTTAATTATATATAGATATACGTATTAAATGGGACCTACTGGTTAAAAGTAGACCGATATATTAAGTGATTACAACTTTAAATGTACATCATGTTGACTAATGATCTTATGGCTGACTGACCCACCTTTTTTTTAACAGAAAATATAGATTAATATGAGGTACTTACTGTTCTAAACCATCACACGGTTTTCACTGGCGGTTTCGCGGTATCTTCCTACTTTTTAGTTCGTATTATATATTGCAAATGATCACAAATTCAAGCCCCGGCCAGTCAATCGAGTCTCGACATTGTCATTGCAGGAATTAACGACAAAATGGCCGCCACTTGTATACTAATTTGCATACAATCCATATTCAATGTATTTCAATTTTTATCATCCTCGTTCTCAGGGCCTCGAAGAAAACGGAGTATTTGCGTTGACATATTTTTATTAGCCCGCGTGCAGGCCCAAAGGAGCAGGCTGAAGGGAACTTGATAGTGGGCCGCCAAGCAAGGCCCGGTATTTTGTACTTTCCGCGTTCGCCCACGAACGCGGCACTCTGATTGGCTGTTTGCTGTTGGATTCTATAATTAGGTCAGTGATTCATCACGAAGGCATAGACAAAGGCTCTCGATAAGCTTAAAATTCGAAAATTGATCACTTTTTTCGATTACAAATGGAACAAGAACAGACTGTTTATTGTTTACTTGAAGGAAGAAATGTTTTTGCCGTTATGCCAATGAGGACTGCTTGTCGTGAGGTGTTGGAATAGCAACATTTATCAGGGCCGTAGGAAGCTCTTTTCGATTGGGGGGGCTGAAAGCGAGGGCCGAAGGCCCGAGGAAATTTTTAAATTTAGAGTCTCTAAAATGCCATTTCCTGGACTTTGGGGGAAGATTTAACAGAATTCTGATAGTCAGAAAACAGCGTTTTAGTATGTCGAAATTTACAGGAAAGTATGGGCCAGACTGTAGTATTATAAATGCGCGGCGGGAATTTTCGTCATAAATGGCAGTTGCGCGGAAATGAAGGCAGAACATTTGAGAAAATTTCGAAAATCTGGAGTCTCTAGATGGTCTGAAATGGCATTTTCAGAGTTTTCTTTCGCAAGACCCAACACGCAAAAGACAAAATAAATCATTAGTTCATCAAAAATTTTCTTGAAAATGCGCGACAGAAATTCAGCTAAAATTTCTACGCGAGGAACGATCTGGAGTATGAGTAATATCTTCATTCTTTGCAGTTTATCACAGATTAAATGATAAAGTTTGCATGATTTTGAAAAAAGAATGATTATTAGCAAATTATGGGGGGGGGGGGGCTGCAGCCCCCCCAGCCCCCCCGGTTGCTACGGCCCTGCATAATGACACAACCAGCTGTTATTCAAATTGCATCTGTACATGCTGTACATCCAAATTGGGCATGTAGTAAAACACTGACTACCGGAACACCGGAACACCACCGGAACACCGGAACACCACCATTTTGTTTGGGGTTAGAGGTTAGGGGTTAGGGTTGGGGTTAGGGTTGGGGGTTAGGGTTGGGGTTAGGGTTGGGGGTTAGGGTTGGGGTTAG
>CACRXK020006976.1:0-23890 GCA_902702795.2 Paramuricea clavata | reverse complement strand
TTAAATATAATTTTGGTAATTTGCTCCCTTTTCAAGATATTCAACTTTGTTTCATATGCAAATATCACAGGTGTGACATCACATAATGCGTTTTCAGAAAAGTATAGTTTTCTTGACGAATACATATCTAAAAATTAAAAAATTGCCCTTGTATATGTATTAATTTCATAACTGGAAATTAACCCTCTCTATTTGTTTATAAAAAATTTTATCAAAATAAAATATTGTGTTTTCAAAATGTCATTGTGATGTCACACGAGGGATATTTACATAAAAAACAAAGTTGAATATCTTGCAAAGGAAGCAAGTTACCAAAATTCTATAAAATAAATTAAGTAATTTTAAGTGATCTTTCCATTCAATCAATCACAAACATTTGCGGGATATTTCGTGTCATAGGCACTTTAAATTCTCACCAAGATAGCAGACTTTCATGTTATTGCCATTATCTCAAGTCAAACTTGTGACATCACAACTCAAAATATAGAAAGTGTGATAACTTGAGAATGAGATATGAAAAACTGTAAACGTCATTCTTCGTTATTCCAGCAGTACTTTTTAGCAAAACAAAAAAAAAGTGATGTAAAACTTTCATTTCATAAGCACTTTAAGAGGCCGTCTCCATAAGAACCGACCACTGATTTTTTTTCTCGAAAATCAACCTTGCCTCTAACTTTTCTTATTTATTAGACTTAACACGCATACTACAAAATCACATTCAGAATTTTTCATCTCACGTTATTTCCCGAGATTTTTAAACTTTTGTTCCTTAGGGCTATAATTGCGATCTCAACGCTTTGGCTAACGTAAAAATACCACATCTGTATCCCTCAAATGCACAGACGCACGGCCCGCTTTCCAATTTTTATGTTCATAATGTGAAAGTTAAGGTCTTTGCTCGAATATATCAATCATCTACACATTTCAAACCCTTTTAAAACGTCTTTTTACACGAGCGTGCTTCAAGGTACTTTTTCAACATGGGCTAGGTCCTCAAAATTACATGTTTTTACGATCGGATTTTGCAAAAGTGGCACTACCCACAAACTTGTACTTAAATATTTTTTAAAATACTAATTGTAAATTATAATTCCATCAAAACAAAAATTGGGGGATTTTTTTCCAAACTATTTTAATCGACGCATGAAATTTACAATTCTTTGGTGCTCACTGGAAATGACGCTGACAACCCATTCATTAAAAGTTCGTGGATAGTTTACAAATTCAACACATGCTAAAAGTTTTGAACATAAAAACACTGCTTGAGTTGCATAAATCTTATGTAGACCACCTGTATGTTTCAAGCAGCCGAAAACATTGTTTCAACAGTCGCACCACGCAGGTAATAACGTAATGTAAACAAATGTGTCTATATAATTATTTGCATGTCGCGAAAGCCCGCTGCGAGTGAAACATCGTGCATTATAACGCAAAAAAATGCTAAATAAGATCTCGCTAAAACATAAGTGACTCATATTGTAGTTATATACCACAAAGTTTATCAAATTAAGATAAAAAATCAATCAAAAATACAAAATATTCGGCCGTCTATATTTAGGATACTCTGAGTACGAGATTGTAAACAAACAGTGACCCATTGCGTTATATACTAAATTTTTATCTAGACAAGAGGAGGAGGATATCTTTTACCGGCACAGCTAGAAGGAGCATAATAAAGTTAGTATAATTGCAAAGTTTGGTTGCGAAATGTTGTAAAATATCGAAAATAAAGGCTCGCGAAGTTTGAAAAATTTGTCACAAAGGCTATAGTTTTGTATTTATACGCGGCCAAATTGATACCGTTTTGAGAACCGGGTATCGATTTTCGCCGCGTAATAAATATACAAAATTTGTAGTTATACTAATTTTATGATGTTCTTTCCAGCTGTCTATCTCCAATTTCGCAATGGATCCATCTATATCTAAATAAGGGAAGCCTCACATATCGATTTTTTCCACAAGAAACGTCATATGTTCGTTTGGGGGTGGGGGTGGGGGGTTGGCAGCTGTGACGTTTCTCTGTAAACGTAACATCATGGAAAAAATCGATAGTTTTTGTCTTTGCAGAATATAAAAAAGAAAACAATTTGATACAAACAGCAGTCTATATATTCGTAATACCATACCTGTTCTATACCTATAGCTACATTTATATTATTACGCCTTCCTTGCATTGAAAACACTCAAATTTCAAGAAATACGTGCTAAAATTATCAATATTTTATGCAAAAAAAGTTGTTTTGAGAAACGTTGGAAATTTTGAAGTTCACATATATATTAATAAAAAAAGAGTATGTCAGCAGATGACATATTCCTCGCGGAAGCATCGCCAATAGCCGACCGAAAAAATAGTAGAAAATTACCTTATGTGTACTATAAGAACAAAATATCGATAACTATGTGTGACGTTCCTAAGGGGGGTGGGGGGGGGGGTGTCTCCAGAGAAACGAACATATGACGTTTCTCATGGACAAAATCGATATGTGAGGCTTCCCTAATATTTGAATAAAATATCTTATTTCAATAAACTACACTACAGCTATATTTATAGAAAAATTGGGTCCAACTGCCTCTACAGTCTTTTTTTAAAGACCCAATTTTTCTATAAATATAGCTGTAGTGTAGTTTATTGAAATAAGATATTTTCAAATATGATTTAGATATAGATGGATCCATTGCGAAATTGGATATAGACAGCTGGAAAGAACATCATAAAATTAGTATAACTGCAAATCTTGTATATTTATTACGCGGCGAAAATCGATACCCTGTTCTCAAAACGGTATCAATTTGACCACACATAAGTACAAAACTATAGCCTTTATGACAAATTTTTCAAATTTCGCGAGCCTCTATTTTCGATATTTTACAACATTTCGCGACCAAACTTTGCAATTATACTAATTTTATTATGCTCTTTCTAGCTGTGTCGGTAAAAGATTTCCTTCCTCTTGTCTAGATAAAAATTTAGTATATTACGCAATGGGTCACTGTTTGTTTACAATCTCGTACTCAGAGTATCGTAAATATAGACGCACGAATATTTTGTATTTTTTATTGATTTTTTATCTTAATTTGATAAACTTTGTGGTATATAACTACAATATGATTCACTTATGTTTTAGCAAGATCTTATTTAGCATTTTTTGGCGTTATAATGCACGATGTTTCACTCGCAGCGGGGTTTCTCGACATGCGAATAATTATATAGACACATTTGTTTACATTACGTTATTACCTGCGTGGTGCGACTGTTGAAACAACGTTTTCGGCTGCTTGAAACATACAGGTGGTCTACATAAGATTTATGCAACTCAAGCAGTGTTTTTATGTTCAAAACTTTTAGCATGTGTTGAATTTGTAAACTATCCGCGAATTTTTAATGAATGGGTTGTCAGCGTCATTTCCAGTGAGCACCAAAGAATTGTAAATTTCACGCGTCGATTAAAATAGTTTGGAAAAAAATCCCCCAATTTTTGTTTTGATGGAATTATAATTTACAATTAGTATTTTAAAAAATATTTAAGTAGAAGTTTGTGGGTAGTGCCACTTTTGCAAAATCCGATCGTAAAAACATGTAATTTTGAGGACCTAACCCATGTTGAAAAAGTACCTTGAAGCACGCTCGTGTAAAAAGACGTTTTCATGACAAGAATTCCCCCGTGTGAATGTGTAATTCAGCACCTGTTGCATTCTGGGATGTTTACCCCGCAGGCGCAGGGTAACTGTCCCATAAGTCATCCGGAGCTGTGACTTATTAGTATTGTGTGAAAAATATTTGAAAAATTTTATATTTATGAAAATATGATGAAAATAAGCTAAAATACGGAAATGATTTGAACAAAAGTAGGGAATATAAACGAAAATATGTTGGGAATGCTGCGTGGATAGTTGACAATAAACAAAGGAAAGATGACAATGAACAAACATGGCATATACATAACGGGTTCGAGCCCAGCGTCTGCAAGGCTTGTGTTTCTTTTAAATTTCCTCGTATGCTTGTTTTTTAATTTGAACCAGTCTGAAATAAAAAGGGCAGGTAAAACAAGTTCGTGGAAATGGCCTGTAGACTTGGATTATTACGAAAGCTCTGATGGGAGAATCTTCTTCTCAAACGAACAAGCGATTCCCATGCTTGGACTAAACCAAGAAATATCTCGCCGAGGATATACTCGAGTTGACAAATTTTTGGCAGGGCAAGGTAAGGATGTCAGTTTTAGCTCACAATTCTATAGACTGAGATATATTGAATTATTTTCAATAAATAATAATATGAAATACCACCAAACAAATGCCTTTTAATAAACTGTTTTAATGAAATAGGATACAATGCAATTTTATCATTTGAATATGTTTTATTACAAGAATTATTTTCAATAAATAATATGAAATATTTCATACCACTAAACAAATGCCTTTTAATAAACTGTTTTAATGAAATAGGATACAATGCAATTTTATCATTTGAATATGTTTACAAGAATTATTTTCAATAAATAATATGAAATATTTCATACTACCAAACAAATGCCTTTTTAAACTGTGTTCATGAAATTGCATACAATGCATTTTTATCATTTGAATATGTTTATATATGTAAGGGCCTGTTTATATATATGGCTGCCGGGCTGGCCCGCTTAGCAAGACAGCCCGGTAAGCGGGATGAATTTCTCTTGTGTTTATATGATAAAATTTCATCCAGCTTGCCGGGACAATTTTGTTACATTGTATTGTTTCGACAGCTGTTAAAAATAGCTTGCGGCGGTATCTTTGAACTTTCATCCCGGCAACCGGGCTAGCCCACTTGCGAGTGTTTATATGGAGAAATTTCCATCCCGGTAAGCGAGATCTCACCTCTTTCAAGTGAGATCTCGGCAACCGGGCCAGCCCGCTTGTCCATATATAAACGCACAATAATTTTTACTTTAAAAATAACTACACAGCGAGTCTCGCTTACCGGGCTGTCTTGCTTAGCGGGCCAGCCCGGCTTCCATATAAACAGGTCCTAAGAATTAAAGCATATTATGCATGTACAGTATATGATGTTCATAGGTATACAAGGTGGGCTTTGCCAAATCGAGCATATAGTCGGGCAATTTTTAGCACCAGTTGGCAATTTTTAGTTGACCGTGGGGAAAAAAGTTGTGGCGATGGGGAAAGCGGTCCCCCCCCTAAAATTTAGTTACCCATACGCCTATGATGATGTTAACCATAATAAATTTGTGTTGCACCCTGTTTTAATATTATATTTTATTCTGTCTGACTCCAGACAATTTACTTGTGAAGGGGAGAGTGCTGGCTGCTGACATGCAATTTGTTATTAACCCATTAGGTGGGAACACGCACAGATGCGCCATAGTTTAGTATTTACTCTGTCTAATGCCAGATGATTTTACTTGTCAGTAGTAAAATCATCTTGAATTAGATAGTATTTGGCTGCATTACATAATATTTAGTGTCAGTAGTAAAATCATCTGGCATTCTGATAATATTTAGGCTTTTCAGTGAAGTTTGTTTTTAAGTTTTTTGGGGACAAATACATATTTTTAAAGCCAACAATTGCCCTATGTGAAAAAAATCATGTTCCTGCTTAGCCGGGTTGTAAAGAGGTTCTGCAAGGCTTGAGGCAAAACTTTCCCCAGGGGGGATTTATGACATAATTATGGTTATAGAAGTGGACTTTGCACTTTCTTACAGTTGGCGCATGCTTAGGACACACCTTTCTTACAGTTGTTAGATTTTGTTTTGCAATGTGTTCCCTATGTTATTTTTGATATTCTTTCAAGGGAATTGCTACATTTAGGAGAGAGGGTACTACTTGCAAAGGATCACCACATGGGGGAAGGGATACTTGCAGAGGGTGTCCCTCTGCAAGCAACTGCAGTATGTTAACATACATGTACTACATTTCAATTCCTGTCCATGCACTTATTTAAAGCTATTAAAATGCCATATCATAAAACCAAAATAAGTCGGTGTTTGTGTGGATGCCTTGTGTTGACTGTTTAATTAAAGAAACATAGTCACTGTTTGAGCGATGTTATTTTAGTGTGATATCAGATCCAATTACAAATCACAAGAGTTAATAACTAAACATCGCTCGAACAGCGACTGCATGCCTTTAATAAATGTGTGAAACAAACTTACCAGAAACATGTTTTATAAGTAGTATGAGCAAGACATTAGTTTCAACCTCTCACAGCATCTCTGATACTAAATAGAGCAAGGAGTAGAACGTCTCCTGAGATTGCCTATTTTCTACTTCCAGTAACAGGTGCAGTGGTTTTTGATTGGATCTGGGTTAGGTTTAGGAGCCAATCAGAGAGCACATTACGTCAGTCGGTGAATATTGTGTGGCAGTTGGCACATATATATTTTGTTATTAATATTACATTTTATTCACTATTTGCTTTCTGACTGGCCAATAGTTTTTAGCTAATGCAACTTCAACATACTGTAATAATGTTAATATGTAGATTGAGAAAAAAGCTGTACCAAATTTTATACTGTAGCAAGGTTGCATTTTCTTGAATTTTTGTGCCAAACTTAAATGCAGACCTTAAATGCTTTTTGAGTTATTTTGACATGGACGTTTGACATAAAATCCGGGGGTGGGTCCAGCAAGGTTTTTCTATGGGAGTGCGGGGTGAGCAGCAGTATTTTTTAGGGGTGGTTGAGCATTCAAATGAATTGGCTTCCTAACGACTTGAGTGCCGAAGGCGCAGCCTCCAGGTCCAGCACCCCCCCCCCCCCCGGTGGAAAATGTTGAAAATTAGAACGCTAGAAATGCCATTTCCTGCGATATGGGCATTGAATTATGAGCTTCAGTTTGATTTCAAAAAAAGAAAAACCTTGGAAATTGTGCCATATTTCTGAATTTGATTTTTTTGCACCCCTCCCCCCTCCTTGCACCCCTGTTGACCAAGGCCAACAGGGGTACACACCCCTGTGCACCCCCTGTAAATCCACTCCTGATAAAATTACAGCGCTTTCAAGTTTACAGACCAAATCGTATTGATAACACATACCTCAACATTGATGATTATAAATCTGGATATCACACAAACTTCATACAGATAGTATTTTGTTGTCTTGTTTTAGGAATTTCACATTCATTTGTGTGTGATGGAGTGAAAAGAAGAATGATTGGTTATGAAACTTTTATGTGCTTGGTGATGGGATTTTGTGGACATAAAGTTAAAGTAGATGAGAGTACTGAAGAAGTCGTCCTTAAACTTCGTCAATGTTCCTTGAGCAGGATGCATCTAGTTAAGCAAAAGAAACTGTTACAAAAAACTGATTCTCCCCCGAGGCACTACACTTCCAGAATTGTACAAACTACACCAAAGAAGGTTTCAACTAACGCAACCCAAACATCGCAATGCCAGGGACAGGGATCATCCCAAACTGAGAAAGGAACAAGCCAGTCTACATCTGTTTTGATAGATAAGGAAAACATGAGACAACTTGAACAGAAAAACGATGGCAATGGTGGAAGAATATTCAAATCAAGACCCATTGCAAAACGTTGTAAATCACAAGAAGCAGTGCATAAAGAAATAGCCGAGTCTATTCATCATGGTTCCAAGGAAGATTTTCTTTTAGGATTTGCCAGAACCGCATCCCATAAAGCAGAAAATGTGTCTACTGATTGGGATGGGAAATTATCTGCTCACGACGTAATTGAAATTGCCAAAAATGCTTACTGCCCAACCACCAAAAAAACGGCATATGACATAATGACATGTGATCACTCAGTCCAACGATTTCATTTGGATAAAACTTACCTTCTAAATGTGCAGGATAATATGAATTCCACTGAGTTTGCATGTGATCTTAGACGAAAGATTCCCGGTCTGCTGGACAGTGCTTATTCTGTTGATCAGCTAAAGAAGACACTGAAAAAGGAATTCAGTGTGGTCTTACAACCCCAGCGAACAGCGACAGGTTGGAGAATTGAACCTGACCGTCTGCATCAATGTCTGAAATATGTTTATCGTTGGATCCCTGAACAAGAATATTGGCGTGTCTATGGCAACGCGAGGACTTATGGAAAGCAGAAAAGTGTCCTTTTGGCAATCGGTAATTTAAACGATGAACAGTTGCTAAACAATGTTCAAATTCAAAGTCCAAAGGAGCTATGGCCCCTATCTATCTTCTATTTCCAAGATTCAAGATTAAATCTAGAACTAAATCTAGCAGGTGAAGAGTCGGTTGGGTACAGTTCAGGCTGGCTAAATCAATGGATTGGACAGATGAAGGATAAAAGTCACAAGATGTATCTGACTGGTGACTCTATGTTCTTAGATGCAATAGCCGACCCTAAACTTGATCCAAAAAGTGAAAGTGGTATAAGTATTTATAATTACGAAACTACTGCTACCAAGGGAGATGTTTGTGAAAATACTGGCTTAAGGTAAGTACGTGTTACAAATAGCAATTAGAGTGCTGCGAATAGACAATTTGCATGTTAAACTAATTTTGTTATAGACTAATGTTTTTATTATTTAGTAGAGAGTGAGATACTAAAAATACACCAGCGAGATATTTTCCATATCTTAACTAGAGAAGATATCGATCACATGACTTTTTCCAATTTGCTTTTGAGCGTGAAATTTCACAATTGTTTTGCTTGAGACTATATAATAAACAGAACATTACACGGTGGATTGAAGATATAACTTTTATCTTCTCGTGTTAAAAACAATATTTTACTCACTCGCTGGTGAAAACACCACTCGAAGATAAAAGTCATATCTTCGCGCCGCCGTGTAATATCCTCTATGTATTACTGTATGTGCGGAAATTCTTACCATTTTTGAGCTGAAAATGGTAACAATTTCCGCACGTGATACAAACATGAACAAAATTGCAAACTTTGCAAGGCTATATTTTCCAAGCTTTACAACATTTCGCAACCACATTTTGCAAATCTACTAATTTAATTATGTTCTTTTTAGCTGTGGTGTTTGATTCCCTTTTAGTCTAACATGCAAATTGTCCATTACAGAAGCCAAACATGGCAGACGACATGCAAGTCCAATAGCTTTTAAAGTCGTAAACAAACAGTTTTCATGCCATTTCTCCAGCTAAAGGCCCTGTCACACTATTGCGTATCGTACTAGCGTATGCCAGCATATGAAAAATATCACTCATATTTTACATGAAATCTAAAATATAAAATATGGTACCTAAAAAGCTGGCGGCTGTTTTGCATGTTTTGTAGATCGCTAATTTTTTAAACATACTTACAATAGCGATCTACAAAACATGTAAAACAGCCAGCTTTATAGGTACCATGTCTTAGATTTCGTGACGCCATTAGTGAAACTAGTTTAAACCAGCATTAATTAATTTCTTGGTTGTTGAGTGATACGCAAGCCTATAAAAGAGTAAAAAGCTTCTCGACGTTTCGAGCAAAGCCCTTCATCATGGAAAATTAGTAAGAAGATACACTGTACACACAAACAAGCTGTTTTATAGTAAAACTACAAAGTCAGTCATGTGAAAGAAATTAAGCCAATCAAATTAACGTAATGATAACAAATTAGCTGAAAGAATTTCAAAGTATAAATAAAGCTATATAGCTGTATTATTATTTTAGGTCTGGATTAAAGCGTTCAATCACAAGGCAACTGCCAGAGTCTATCTTACCTAACCCTTTCCACATCAGAATATGTTTTATGTTGTGACCACATGTTCACGAGAATGACAGAAACATTAACATTGCGTGTGAAATCAATATTTAATTTAGAGGCTGAATCTGTTATTTCCAAGAAGGACAGGGACTGTTTTCTCAAGCATTTGGAAAATAATATTAACGTACGGGGAGTGAGAAGTGGGCACTTCAAGTTTTACTTTGAAGCAGGGAAGAACAAACTGGCTCAAGTATCGTTAAACAAAACGTGCGCTCAATTGATTTCAGCTCCCCCTAGCTATTTTCAAAATGCTGCATACCCACTTGTCATTGACAATGTTGCTCCAAAGATTATGTGTCCAGGTGAGCTGGGCAGTGCTCTCCAGAAAGCAATTGAGTGGACCGGTAAACGCATAACTGAGTATGATTGTGAGCTGCTCATATGGGCTAATCATTTTAGAATGCACGAAATATGTCAACTTGATCCTGCTCCACAGCTAAAGCTAAATAAACCAACTGGTTCGGTTGATGTGAATGACTATGCTTTTGGCGTAAATGAGGAACTTATTAATGAATACACAAGATGTGCGGACATCTTTCATGGACTCATGACATTTCGTTATGGTAAAGATAAACTTTCACCCTACATGATCAAAGCAATTGATATAGTCCCTGTCTTACTTAGGTCCCTCCCATTCCACTCGTTAATGCGTGTGTCCACAGAAGGGGGAGAACATCTCCATTACCAGCATCAGCAGCACTTTTTTCATCACACTTCCAGAGGCGGTGGGCATACATTTCATGACCCAATACTGGCAATATTTGAACATATGTACAGACAGATTAAAAGAAATGTTGGCGAAAAATCTGAAGCAGTCCAAGGACGATTTAATCAGTTTGTAAGCAATTGTATACAGTCTGATGAGATGGAACCTAGAGCACCTACTGTTACCGATCCAGACACATCAACAATCGTGAATGATAATGCGTTTGAAACAAAGACAACTACATTAAGCACTTCATCAGATTCTGACAAAACTGGTTGCCTGGCTGGATGTCGTTTTGTGATTGCTGGTTCTTTCCAGTCTTACAGGTTGAATCAGGAAAAGTTGACAGAACTAATCAAAAAGAATGGTGGACATGTTTTGAAAGCAGAAAGTATTCCGGATGGACTGCCAGTCAAAATAATTTTAATCACTACGCAGAAAGAATGTGATAAGAAGGAGAAAATCAACTCATCACTTGCTGTTGGAATCCAAAGAAAGTGGAAAATAGTTTCCCCTACGTTTATTATAGATGCAATTAAGCAGCATTCTCTCCCTTCGACTCAACTTTATGAGCTTAAACTTGACCAAATAAAGGATGCCCCACAAACATCATCCGTTCATATTGTCGCTCGGAATGTCGATGAGACACATTTTAAGCGAACTGGGGCTTTTTCAGACCTGAAAAAAACCCTAAAAGCTAATGCGAAAGGAGAAAAGAGGGACTCAGCTAACGCAAACGTCGGTGATGTTAAAAAAAGTCACAAGAAAAAGAGACAAGATCCTCTCAAAAAACCACCGAACAGTTATATGATGTTCGTAAAAGAACATTTTGAAACAGTTCGACAGCAGATGAAGGAAATCAATGCAGATGTTACCTTTGATCAGGTGAACAATGAATTAATAAACCAGTGGCACAGCAAATCATCTGAAATCAAGAATTCATACAAAGTAAAAGGCTATGAGAACTTGTAAGTTTTAATAACATTTTAATGAAGAAAGTTTAAGATAATTTTAACGATTTAAACAACAAATATTTAACTCTTTATAACTATTTAATATTTAAACAACAAATATTTAACTCTTTATAACTATTTAAACAACAACTATTTAACTGTTGTGCCTGTGACCCCAAAGCCAAGCACGTCATTAAGAATATTATTTCAGTTGTGACTAGCCTGCAAACAGGCTCTCAAGGCGAATTGAGAGCCTGCACTGATGATATACAATTTTGAATATCTGCCCCGTAACGTTCGTTTTTCCAAATATGGAATGCCCATGCTTATATGGTGTTTTTACAACTTTCGTGCAAACTAAATTTAGACCGTACAGTTTATACTGTTTTTCGAAATATAAGATATTCAAGCAAAAGTTTAAATGTTTTAAATACTGTTTTCTCAAAACAGAACATTTCGTGCTTTGAGATAAGATGACCAAGACCAATTTGATCAGTTAAAGGACATTAGCAACCAAAATTTTTATTGCTTCATCTGAAAGAAAATGAAAAAATAAGCTGGTTGGCCGTTTAATGCTCTATTCTATCTCATCTAGTTCCAAAGTTATACGCAAAAATATGCAAAATATAAATTGCTGATTCAGCACAACGTGTGACGTCATTAGTTGGGTAAGCATGTTTATTGAATAGTAAACTGAAGCATAGCTCGGTTATTATGGGCCCAAATCAACTAAAATTTTGCATACTGATTGTACATGATGAGACGCATTGAAAAACGCTTCTAATTTTGTTGCCAAGGTAACAATGTTGTTCCCAGGCCCCTTGTGCCAATTTTATAAAACAGCTTTATTCATGGTACTGATAAGGTTAAAATAATATCAGAAGTATGTGTACCATACCTATGCATGCCAAAAGTTTACTTGCATAATAATAATTCGAAAATGACATACACATAGATAAATGCAACTATTTATTCAAAATCAGTGTAAGGGGCCTAGGAACGACTGTGTTGCCTTAACAATGCCCCGCGTCTCATCATGTACTAACTGTATGCAAAATTTCATTTGATTTGAGCCAATAATAACTTAGCTATGCTTTAGTTTACTATTCAATAAACACACTTACCCAACTAATGATGTCACACATTGTGCTGAATCGGCAATTTATATTTTGCATATTTTTGCGTATAACTTCGGAAATAGATGAGATAGAATAGAGCATTAAACGGCCAACCGGCTTATTTTTTCATGCTCTTTCAGATGAAGCAACAAAAATTTTGGTTGCCAATGTCCTTTAATGTGTTTTTTATGCATAGTGCTTCAGCAGTTGACATATATAGAGCTCAGCAGAAACATATAAATTATAGCATCTGACCAATGAGAATTTCACGTCACGATTTGAGACGCAGATATTCAAATTCATTAGTCATCGATGCAGGCTCTCAATTCACCTTGCTAAGTTGTGACAGACGTTTTGACCTGGCGTGAAAAATAACCACTGCTGCACAAAGCGTTATAATGTTCATATAGGGCCTGAGCAGTGAATTTAAAGCCACAGGTCCATTGTGGAGAAGACAAAGCAGATGTCTACACAGTCTGGTAACTTTGTATTACTTTTACAGTAATGCTTATGAACCTAAAGTTTTAATAATTAGAGTGTGGTATCACAGGCACCTTGTTCATAAAAGTTCAGTTGTTGTGAAAATGTAATTAACTAAAAGTTTATAATAAACGGTATAATCATGTAGAACCTGGTTTGATATTTTGGCAGGTTTGCTAACCTACAGTTAACTCCTGTCCGTTGGCTATTTCCTGTTTTTTTTCCAGGATTACACCTTTACAGGTTTGTCGGTACTCATTGCAGAATAGGAACTTAGATTCGCTGAATCTTACATTTACATGCAAAGCAAAATCAGTATTCCTTGAAACTTCAACTACTGTTACGAACTTAAAAAAACTATTTGCATCCTTGCCAAGTTTGACATCCCATCTCCCACCCATTACTGAATCTAAAATGGGAAAGTCTCCATCTTCAAGTATAGAAAACTTTCTAGAAGTGCTTAAACCAAATCCAAAAATTTGGCCATCACAGAATGCATCAAAAGGACCTAAAGAAAACCTTGTGGAATTTAAGTTAGAAAAACCAGACTGGATGTTATTTCTTAAAACCTTTCCAAGTATAACTCTTCGATAACATATTCTTAATGCAGGACAGTCATTACATGCCAAATATGAAAAATATTTTAGAGAAGCAATGTTATATGCCTTGTCAGACACAGTTTTGGACTTAAGCTTCTCTCCATCCCATGAAGATATATATTTAACATCACATTGTATCTCAAAATTAAAAGGACAAAGCTTTGCTAGAAGTTCATTGTGTTTCTGTGATAAATCAACAATCATGAGAGGACCAACAAAATTTTCTACTTTTACTATATTTCCTACTTGAAGCTTAAGGCCATCATTTGTCCGTAACACAAACAGGTGAGGTACTTCGACCATATCACATTCAACAAATGATGATGTAGCTGTCGGTTCCTCTTCTAACAAAGGTGTTTGCTTGATTGATCTTGGTTTATCCAGACGATGTCGCCTTTCTTGATGGTTAGATTTCTTTGGTTCAGGGGGTGGAGGATCACACAAAGAAAGTGCAGAAATGATCTGCTTCTCTCCATCAGGTAACTAAAACAATATCAAGTTGTATATATTAATCTTGATGTCTTGTACTAACTGATTCAGTATAAAATGAATATTGTAACATGTATAACATTATTTATTAGGCAAAGGTTTCAATCTGTACGCCCCGCCGCCCCAATTTTTATCATCTGAGTGCAATAATAAGAACACTGAAGATCCAGATAATCTATTATCTCCCTGACAAGTACAAATTTAAATCTTCTGGTATTAGAGTAAAAAAACAAGGTTGCATGTCTTACTTTAGGATTTTTATCTGTACATTACATGACTATTTTAATAAGTTCCTTGTATGTTTGCATGGTTATATTAATAAAGTTTTATTTTTTGTAGAAAACACCACAAAACTTTATTTGGCAAAGCTTTTGATCATTAAGCCTGATATTTTTCGTGTGTTTTGATGTTATGTACTCAGGTGAATATGTTTTTGATGTTACTCGGAGTGTATATCCACACCGGGCAGGCTGAAAAGTTACTCTGAGTGTATATCCACACCAGGCAGGCTGAAAAGTTACTCTGAGTGTATATCCACACTGGGCAGTATAAAGTGAATAATGATCACAATTATAAAGTGAATAATAATCAGTATAAAAAAATGAATAATAAAAAAAAGGAAATAATAATAATGATCAGTAATAATAATTATATTATGTAATTATAATAGTATAATTTAATATATTATTAACAATAATATAAAGTGAATAATAATCAATAATGATCAGTATAAAGTGAATAATAATCTGAAAAGTTACTCTGAGTATACGGTATATCCACACCAGGCAGGCTGAAAAGTTAGCCTGACCAAGGTGGGAATCAAACCCGCGACCTTTGGGATACTTAGTCCCAAAAAACCCATTATATTCACCTGAGTACATAACATCAAAACACACAGTCACAAAAAATATCATGATCATAGAATACATTAGTATCGAAGGTTCTAGACTTCGTTCCCAAATACCACTCACTCGAACAGACTTGGCCTTGTAGCTCAGTTGGCAGAGCATTGGACTAGTATCCGAAAGGTCGCAGGTTTGATTCCCACTGTGGTCAAGCTAACTTTTCAGCCTGCCCGGTGTGGATATATATACTCCTGAAGAGTAGGCGAGTAGTATAAAAAAGATTACCATATCTGATGTTTAATGCTATGGTAGTTTGGGGGCTCTTACTCTATATGCACACTAACAAGTGTGTTTAGTAAAACTGGGTAGTAGTAGTAGAACTTTAATTATACACGCTGACCCTGTCAACCGTAGCTGATTTCCACATGGAGCGCACATGCCAGAAAATAATGTTACATGTAGAATATGATAAATTTTTGTAGCACATAGCAAATGTATGAGGCCGTTTGGATGCTATATACTATGCATCATCACACATATTGGAGGGGGGGGGTGCAATGGTCAGCACAAGTGCCTTTCAAATCTGAGTCGTTGGTTTGATTCTTTGAAGAGCAGTCAATGGTCTGCCCAAAGTCCTGAATTTTATCCGGCACCCAGACTCTGGTTTCCTCCCACACTCACACGGGAAGTGAGCATAAACAGTAATAAATAAATGAAAAATTCATTATATAAATTCATTATATAAATTCAAAATATAAAGATCATCACATAAATTTTCAGTACCTCGACCTGTAACTGCATCAAAAAATGATCAGTCACACGGACCACAGCTGAGATTGCTGAATCCTCTTCCTCTGGTCTAAACCAAACAGTATCACCGCTTTCCAATCGGCGCATAATGCTTTGAGCTTTCGTTACCTATTGCAAAAAAATCAACAGATATCAGATATAAAATAAAGTAAATAATAATAAATATAAAATTTATAAAATCACTACAGAAAAGGCTAAAAATACTGAAATTTATCAATAAAAGATTGAATACCGTGTGGTTTTGGCATCGTTTTCGTTTCAACGGGCTGACGGCTGGTGTGGGGGGTCTAATTTCAGATTGGTTTTCAATCAAGCGATCGTAGCGAGTACCATAGCCATCAAACTTAACAAGTAAAGAGCCATCATCGTTTCTCTCTGCAACTTTCACACTTGCCCAGATTCCACACTCATCAACGGCTTCTACTGCACTTCCAATATCAAAATCCATGATTAAAATACAGTTATTATTTACGATTTTATAAATCAGTTTTAGGATATCAAATATCTTTCCATTTTGTTCAATTTATTCCGTGTCGTTTCCATGGCAATGTCATTGATTCTTTAATGCGTGTGCGCGGTCGAAATTACCGCCACACAATTCAATGCAGGCTCAATTACACACTCACACGGGGGGGGAAAATCGTAATGAAAAGGGTTTGAAATGTGTAGATGCTTGATATGTTTGAGCAAAGACCTTAACTTTCACATTATAAACATAAAAATTGGAAAGCGGGCCGTGCGTCTGTGCATTTGAGGGATACAGATGTGGTATTTTTACGTTAGCCAAAGCGTTGAGATCCCAATTATAGCCCTAAGGAACAAAAGTTTAAAAATCTCGAGAAATAACGTGAGATGAAAAATTCTGAATGTGATTTTGTAGTATGCTTGTTAAGTCTAATAAATAAGAAAAGTTAGAAGCAAGGTTGATTTTCGCAAAATAAATCAGTGGTCGGTTCTTACGGAGACGGCCTCTTAAATGCCTGTAGTGCAAGATTTTAGTTAAAATTCATTGAATTGCATGTACAAGAGCAGCAGTATTGGGACTCTTAGACTCTATTCACAAAATATTGACAACAGAACCATCTTATTAACTAAATTTAATGAGATCAATGTACAAGCAAATCTCACCACGAATCTCACAATATTTTCATGGGCTTTACATAGTATAAACCCTTAATAGCAGGCAATGTCAAGCTAAGTTATTGTGTAACATAGCAAGTTTTCATAACAAACTGAGTAAGATAAGTATGATTGTTCACATACTGTCCTAAATATGCTGTGAGATATAAATTTGTTTACAATGGAGTTAACATATTGTAATTACGTAAAAACGTTTTCTTGCACCAATATTGATATAAAATGTGAGATACATAATTTAAAGTGAATCTGTTTACTGGAGAGTGTTTTTAAGAGTATTGTGTTATATTATATGCATGTAATATGATGATGTAATATCCAAGTACTAAGTATATATCTGTGCTATAGAATGTACTTACTATAGCATAATGATATAGTTCTGATTGCTCAAGTCAAACTTGTGATGTCGTAACTCAAAATATATAGAAACTTGAGAATGAGATATGAAAAAATTACAAACATAAATTTTTTTAAAGAACTTTATTGGGTCATTAACAACTATATTTACAATAATTATATTAACCACTGATACATTATTGGGCAAAGATACACTATTTTAAAACAACAACAACAAAAGAACCCAATTGGGATAAGTGTGAATGGGACTCCAAGTCCCATGCAGGGCTATTCCATCTTTAAAATTCAAATAAATTGGTCATTCTTCATCACTCCAGCAGTACTTTTTAGAAAAACCATAAAAATGAGATGAGATAAATGAGATAAAAATTCCCTCCTAGGACGTCAATTGCCCCCTCTGGTTGGCCAATATCCTCCATGAATTTACTGAAATTTTCTTTATAGTGGGAGAAAAAGATTTTCGATTAAACCCTCTGACACCACCTTCCCAAGAAACAGCCTTTATCTCATCTAAATCACTAAAAATTTCAATGGGTTGTGTGTCAAACTTGGCAGCATATATGTACTCTGAACTAAGACCAATTTCCTGTAGTCTAGCTATCAGTGTTATTGAAGTTGGTATGCTGGTTTCTAGACTGGACAACAAGAGATTCGCATTAGGATGTCTCTGGTATGTCTTAAACAGTGTTTGAAATACTCTATATGTTAAATCTTATCCTCTTCACCAGCCAACCAAATTCAGTTACAATACTTTCATCTGAGTCTTGCAGGATTTCTAGAGAAACCCTAGCTTCTTTCTTTCTTTGACTTTGCAACTGGGGATGGTGGGGGTCGGTTATGCATTGGAACACCTTCAATTTCCGGTTAATATTTTCTCATATGCAACTTCATCAAATATGCCAACTTTAGCATGTTATTATGCAAACGAGAACAAACACATCATTTTAAGATTAATCTTTTTAAAAAAAGTAGATCTCAATCTTCATATTTTATAGTTATTTTGTTACGAAGCATCAAAGTTTGGGCATATTTGCAATTGCACCACCATTAATGCCTGAGGTTGAAATAGCACTACCTAAATGTTTAAAGCCTGAAGATTCTTCTGAACTCTGTTGTTCATCAATTTTGAAAAGCAAGATATGACTCATTTAATGCTTCAACTTCTTTAATTTTCATCCTGTTTCTACAAAATTTCCCATTAACATAGAACATGTCATTCTTACACATTGTATGTCTTTTGTTTTTCAAATTGCTACATTTTTGGTGGGAAAATGATATCACAAACTTGCCGCTAAAAAATTAACAGTTAACTATTGTTAAT
This sequence comes from Paramuricea clavata, assembly GCA_902702795.2. NCBI lineage: Eukaryota > Metazoa > Cnidaria > Anthozoa > Malacalcyonacea > Plexauridae > Paramuricea > Paramuricea clavata. The sequence continues at coordinate 5,377 of CACRXK020006976.1, read as the reverse complement.
GTTATGCACTTATTCGGTAGACATCGAGAGAGTCTTAAAACGAAGTCTGTTTTGAAATACAACCATGCATTCCTTCCAATGATATCATGACTCAAATTTCTAAAAATCAACCATTTTCTTCTATTTTTAGTAACAAAATGGCCGATTTTTTTACATTTGTAGCGCTATATCTTCGTGCAAAATAGTCGTATTTAGAAACAGAGTTCAGTTTTATGGCTCTATCAATGTCGTCTACTGAATAAGTGCATAAAATGAACAATGACTAACTGTTAATTTTTTAGCTGCAAGTTTGTTGGCAATTCGAAAAACAAAAAACATACGATTTGTAACAATGACATGTTCTATGTTTATGGGAAATTTTGTAGAAACAAGATGAAAATTAAAGAAATTGAAGCGCTTTGGCATGCATTTTTGTCAGGAGTGTAATTTGTTTTGCTTAATGGTTGATGTAGTATCCTGACCTCTATCTAGTATTCATGCACCTCTTTATATACGTGTATTTACATAGCTAGTTAATAAAACTATTGCATTACTGCCACATATACAGTCAACATTACATTAGCGACAAGACGAAAAAACACACAAAATATTGGGGGAAATCGCACAGAAATAGAGCTAGCAAAATATAATTAGCGAAGATGGAGTAGCAAAGACTCTACAACATGCATGTAGAAAAAACCCCAGAGAAATAGACCAAGCAAAAGCAAACAAAACAAATCGGACTTTGGGACGAAATATGAAAGCAAGCAAGCAAAAGAGCGAAAAACAATATGTAAGCAATAGCAATGCGCAAAACTCTTAACATAGAGCCATTCAAGATTTCGAGCAGTCATTTAAAAGCATGTGAAGAATGAATTGAAGATTTTAAAGACGAAATAACATTTTGAGAAAAAATTAGTGTTCTCAAGATAAATGGCGGACAATAACTGAAAAATTTGACACACAATCTACCAAGACCCACCACCTATGGAAGCAGATGACGAGAACAAGAAACCCAAGAAAGACAAATGCTATGCAAGATATGCATTTAGCAAACAACAAAGAGTCGTATGACAGTATCATCACGTATTGGGATGTGATGGGCCAAAGCAAGAATGGAAGAAGTTTGGAAAGATGTGCGACTACTGGGGAAAAACGGACAGTCACAAACCTGGCCAGAATTGCCCAGTGTTCTGGAAACAATTTCTGAAGTGTGGCAAGTACAATAATAATAATTACAATATTTGGTCAGGGGGTCCACTCATGAAAGTGATTTTCAGCCCTGATAAAAAATATATAAAACTAACAAAAAAGTTAATACATGAAAGGTTATATCGTATAAAGTTCTTGCGCATCCTATCGGTTCTGTAGAGTGTCCTATGGTTATCTAGCTATGTTTCTTTAAAAGTTTTAATTTGATGTATATTCCGAATTTCCACAGGCAGACTATTCCATTGTTGGCAGCATGGCAGCTGAATGCCTGCTTCTCCCAGTTCTTCTTGATGTCCTGTTTGTTTCGAGTGTTCTGTTTGTTTCGAGTGTTGTAGCTGTGGATGTCAGAGGAGAACTTGAAATTAAATTTAAAATCGATGTCATTGTTTAAACACTTGTACATGATTAGACAACAGTGAAAGTGTCTATGTGTTGTTAACGGCTGCCAATTTAATGATTGAAATGTTCCGATTTTATCTTTTATTTTAACGTATACATTCTTAATACAAACATCATGGCCGCCATACTTTTCCTGCCTTCCTGTCTGAGCAGTCCTGGACACTACATCCCTCCAAAACTTTTATAAGTCAATCCTACACTGTTTATCTAACAAAACACTGACATAACTAACTGTAAACTAACTATAACAACGAACCATTTAGTTTATGGTATTTATAATTTAGTTCTGTTTTTTCCTACCGCTTTACTCATGACTTGTATTGATGTATCCTTGTTCTTATTCACCTATATCAGTAATCTCCCATCTCGTACTCTTCGTGCCATCTTGGGGCTCTTCTCTGTCGTGGACGTCGACCACGTTGCACTTGTCCGTTTCCATCCTCATATTCCTCTTGCTGTATATCCACATCTACATCATGTCTCCTTACCATGTCATCTTGTCGCTGTTCTGCCTCCTCTGCCTCATGATCACCAACCAAATTATCGACTGCTTCTTCTGCCTCACCGATCAAATTATCATCCTGTTCGTTTTCATGGATCTCTTCCTCTCCTCCCAACTGCTCTGGATGTATTATGTTGCTCTCGAATACATTACACTCATCACATGTTCCATTCATTTTAATACCACCTCTACCACATTCATTGCCAGGTACTTTGAGCAGTTTAAAGAATGACGAATTTCGAGTAATAACGTGTCTTGGAATAACTCTTGAGGCAGTAATCATTGTACCTTTTCTCGCTGTCACTGTATATGGTTTAGGATCATATACTGGCTGCAACTTTCCTTTTCGTTCATTACGCATCAGGACCAGATCACCAACTTTAAGGTTAGACAATTTAACATAAGACTTTCGATCTGCATACTGCTTGGCTTGCAATTTCTTTTCCGCATCTCTTTCACGTACCTCGTTATCGGTGTCATGTGAAGTTGACAGCTCGGGCAACCGTACTCGATACGGTCGTGTCTGGAACAGTAGCTCAGCCGGACTTTTACCTGTTGTGGTGTGTGGCGTTGCTCTGTAATTCCGAAGAAATTTAAAGAATTCCTGTTTCCAACATTTCCGCTCAATCGAAGAAGTACGCATTACCTTGTTTATCATTCTGTTAAAATTTTCAACCAATCTATTAGCTTGTGGGTGGAGGGGGGTAATGCTGTTATGTTGAATTCCCATAAATTCACAGTAATCGCTAAAGGTTTTCGAGTTAAATGGGGGCCTATTGTCACTTTTAAGCTGAATTGGAATACCATAGGACGAGAAAATGCGGTCTAGCTTTGGAATAGTTGCTTTAGCCGATGTTGATGTTGTAAATTCAATCTCAGGAAACCTTGAATATTTGTCTATAATGACCAACACATAATCTCCAGATGGTAGCAGTCCATAGTAGTCAACTGCTAAGCTTTCCCACGGACCATTTGGAAGCTGTGTAGACTTTACTGGTTTCTGTGATGGCGTATTCACAGTAGCTTGGCATGCAATACAGGGACCAACAACGGCTGATACCGTGTCGTCCATCTTGGGAAACCATACTCTAGACCTGAGCAATTGTTTTGTCTTAACGAGGCCTTGATGACCTTCGTGAGCTATCTTGATAACCTTGTTTTGTAACGACCTCGGTATTATGATTCTGTTACCTCTCAATACGACCCCCCTTTTGCAATAGAGAGTTCTTCTGCTACATTTCTATATTGTCTAAATTTTGCACCATCGATAGTCTGTTGATTCTCGATAATCTTGTAAAGATCGCGGAGGACTGGATCGAGATGGGTCGCCGAACGAATTTCTTGAAAACTTAGAAAATATCTTAGCTCCATTGAGGTAATGTCTTAGCTCTTCTACTGTTGGGATAACATGCCGGGTCCTCTTGATAGCCCGGAGAATTTGAAATTGAATTTAAAATCGATGTCATTGTTTAAACACTTGTACATGATTAGACAACAGTGAAACTGTCTACGTGTTGTTAACGGCTGCCAATTTAATGATTGAAATGTTCCGATTTTATCTTTTATTTTAACGTATACATACTTAATACAAACATCATGGCCGCCATACTTTTCCCGCCTTCCTGTCCGAGCAGTCCTGGACACTACAATGATCGTAGGGATTCTGGATGAGAGTCAAGAATAATTTTAACAGCTTTGTTGTTGTGAAGAACTTGAAAGTGGTTCATCAGGACCGAGTTGTTTTCATCACACTACACAAAATCAGCGTAGTCAAAGATCGGTAAAGAGTGCTTCAATATGATCTGACCATGATCATGTCTGATTTAAGGTTATGCCAAGCTACTTAAATGATTCAACACAATTTAGTGGGCTATGATTAAGAAGAAGATTTATGTTTTGTAGTTTGGCATTACTTTCGAAAACCATAGAAGTGTTAAGAGTTAAACGGTTAGCACCAAACCAACAAAATAGTTGTGTAGGTCAAAGTTTATTTTTTGTTCCAATTCAATCGTAATCATAAGTTATACATTTAAGTAAAATTGGCATCTAAAAGCTAACAAATGATGTCAGGCAACATTTTGTTTCATGCATACCAAGGTTTAATTATACACTAGCAAAAGTTCCATTGCCAATCAACGTCTCTCTCACCAACTTGACATTATTTGATGATGTCGTCGCAATGGTGCCAAACTTGGTAGGGGAAATTGGGTGCGAACTTTGAAAATTTGGGAAATTGGGTGCGAACTTTGAAACGAACTTCGGAATGAACTTTGGAATGAATTTCGTAAATACGATTTACAAAATATGTGTGTGACTTCAGGCATCACATTCATCACATCTCAATTCGCGATTTATATATGAACCCAGAGCTATGAATGCTTTCTCACAACAAGGACGTGCTCTTTCCATGAGTGTAGGAGAGGGAATTGTAGGATTATGGCTGAAACAAAAACAACCAAGTGAAATTGTGTTAGAATTCAAATTGCCATTACGCACAGTTGTGAGGCGCCAAATATGACAAAATAGATCATAGTTGTGTGATATATATTACTGCAAATATATACAGTATAACTCGTGATGAATAGGTTTACTCTTCCAAATATTTAAATATTGAAAGCGTGTGATATACATCACAAATCATGGTCTATATCACAACTCGTGATATAGATCACAATTCAGCTCGTGATATTATCATGTTATTATCATGTCATTACTTGTTTATTATTAGTACGACAAAATTGGATAATTCTCAATGTCAACACCATATTCTCTCACCAAAGCCCCAGTCCTGCCAGACTTTCAACCAAAATTTGGATTTGTTTTGGGAAAATCATTGATTATATTGCAGTATAATTAATGATGGTAATAGAACGAATAGGAGTGCTATTAATGCCATAATCATACGAGTGATTACAAAATCAACTGACCGCGTAGCGGGAGGTTGATTTGTTAATCACGAGTATGATTATGGCATTAATAGTACGACTTTAATTCGTTCTATTACTTATTAATTATTTATCTTCTGTAATCAAACTGTTTAAGGGGGAAAAGCAGAAAAATACAATTTGGTGAAGTTCAATATAATTGTTAAATTTTTGTCACGACAATTCTTAGTGAAATAGTACAATTTTGAATTATTGTTTATCATATATAATCAAATTAACATATTATTAACTTCCGGGCATTATTTCCGGTATAATCACATGACAACATTGTTTGAATTATTCAACACACAATTGGGAAGCCATGTTTGTATGTTTATAACGTGTGCAAAATAGTGAAGTT
>CACRXK020006975.1:2281-23893 GCA_902702795.2 Paramuricea clavata | reverse complement strand
TGATGTTCATCAGATGGCTCATGACCCAAATCAAGATCAGATGAATCAGAGTCCTCATCACTACTTGAACTTATGGAGCTAAAAATAACAAAATATAGTGCTGTATAAATAATAGATAGTATATTACAAATAAAGAATAAAGATCCCTTTTCAGTTTGCTTCTGTTTATTAGGCTTCAATATAACTAGAATCAGGATTGGACCTTTAATTAACCATTCATTAATTTATAAATTTTTGCCAGGTTTGTAGTTTATCTATAGGGTTTTTGACATGGTTTGTGTGAAATTTGATGTCAGATAACTTCCCTGAGTGGTCAAAATTTCTAGAGAGGCAGCATGAAATCTTTTTTGTTCTCAGGCACAGTAGCAACAACAGACTAATCTTCCACTGCCCAGAGTCAAAATAACACATCCCACACATACTCCCACATCGCTTCAAACAGATAACATACTCTGAATAACTTTGCTTCTCTGCATTCAAATCTTCGAGAGCTGATTTGGTAAGATCATGTATGCTGTAAGGGACAATGATGTTTATGACTCAATTAGTTCCATTCTTGTAAAAGTATTTATGACCTGACATATTTTACCTGATATAACTGGCAGCATCTTCCAGACTGCCATCACTGACATCATCCTCGTCATCCGTGAACATGGACACATTTATTGCATTGGTTATAGTAGAACTAGATACAAATAATTTGAGATACAACAAATATATTGTTGCTACGCACATTCACAATTCCATAATAAACTACAAATATTACTTTACAATCAGTACCTGTCAAGAAGGGTTGCATCAGACCGAGCAAAGCTTGTATTCGCATCAATTGTTGCAATGGTATTATCCTCGACTTCATCTCCAATAACAGGGGATTCAGATGGAGAAGGAAGCTGTAGGCTTTCTCCAGTTTTTAACGGCGTGGATGTTTCTTGGCCTTAAAGAAATTGTAATCCATTGTAATCGGCCATGTTCAATGCATTACATCCATTCATTGAACTACCCATTTGACAATTCATCAACATTGATATAGCATTCTATTGCTTGTTTACTGTAATAGTATATCATTTTGGGCTATTTATGTTTGTGGACGCATAGGGATTACCTTGATAAATATTTTGAATGGCTTGTTCTGTTATTTCTGTAGCACATTCGGTGGTTGCTTCACTTTGCGTTCGTCGCTGTGAATGCTTTATTTCCGACCTAAAATAGTTAAACAGCACACATTTCATTACGTCTTACAAATTGAATCAAACTTAAACATACAAATTTCATTATCCGTACCTTCTTCTATACTCTAAAGATAACAGATGCGCGGCGAAGTCGCTATGACTACATTTGTCGTATCCCGCCTCGCTTTTTGAGCTTTTCCACGCTTCAAAAATGTTATTCAATAAATAGATCCTCTTGTGTTGACCTCCCCACGATTTTCTTCGATTTTCGCCTTCATATTTCCTTTTTCGTCCTGCATTTTCACGATGACCTCCTCGCACAGCTCCCTGCAAGGACGCCATCTTGAATAGTGAAATATGATAGTGAAATAGTTTGAAAACGTTGGCCCAACGATATCAAATTTCACTATGCGCAGAAAAGTTGCGCAAACGGTGACACTGCTCCTTTAAGGTAATTCCGCAGTAATTGTTCCCGAAATGAGAATGTGCTGATTGCTGAAACTTCGCAGGCATGGAGTTTATGATATACTTAAAGTAAAATCACAAAAAAAGTCGGCGTCACCGAACTCGTTAAGAAGATATGACAGTGACAATATACCACCTTTACCCCAATATGGCGCCATTTTGACGCTCATTACGAGTAACAGCAAACTTACAACAGCCCGATATTTATTGACGTTTTTAGCGCGGATGTTGCGTTAGTAAACCTATCTTGTAATTATTTTTGAAAAAATGTGTTTTGAGCAAAATGAAACTACTAACGTGTACAATTCTGATCCACAAACGTCTTTTCCACATTTCTTTACATATATTTCTTTGAGAACATGCATTGATAAAGCATTTTTTTTCAAGACCAGAAATGATTTTTCTTTTAATTTCGGATATGAAATGTAAAATGCATTAAAGAAATAAATTATCAGTTAAAAAACGGGGGTCACCGCTCTTTTTCGGGAATTCAATTGTGGCATTAAAACGTGAAATACAAGTGAATAAATATACTACAGACACAGGGAACCCTAGCTACACTTTTGTATGCCTTTTTTGAAAACATTGATTCAGTAAGTTACGTAATTCTATGCACGAATGTAACAAAAGATGTTTTGAAGTAACATAAAATTGTCATAAAATGATATTTTTTAAACGGTACGTATAATGGATGAAATTATAAGTTATAAGATGTGCGCAGTAAAAGTGCGCAATGCAAAATTCCGGAATTACCTTAAACTAACTATTGTTGAAGTCACGACTGGATAATTAAGCCTAAACATTGCTATTGGTAGTTTGGGTGAGAATACAATACACTCGTGGTGCGATAAAATAACATTCTTGCATAAAACTGGACAATAATATAGATAATAAATTATATTGTACTTTGTGGAGTCGCCAAACTATGAGTTCTATCAACTGTGTTACTAAGACCTTCTGTTATTTACAGCACATTACATAACTGTACTTCCAGGTTATAAAACTACCAGTTCTTGACGTTTTATTCCGCTTTGTATTTCCACTTGCATAGTATTTTCAAAATATACTCTTAATTTAATTTTCTATTTTTCTTTATGCTCAACACCCAACCTGGTAAAACTGACAGCTGCGCATGCTATATTTCGCCTCCCAGTCAATTTTCTCTACAACCAATATGTAGTTGAAAAGTTTCCTACTGTAGATACCAATCGGAAAACACCCAATATCCAATTTGGTTTCAATTATTATTTGGGCAATTCACATTTCCCTTTATAGTTAACGACTTTTATGTTCCCTTTTAAACTTGCAGTAAAATCTATAGACCAGTTCGTTGTTTGCTAGTGATTGACCGATTGTGCAGCAATCGGAAATTACCGATTATTCATGTCACAATCTACCCCGATGCCGATTTTATAATGACGTCATAAAATCAGCCGACCAAGTAAAGGTGACGTCATTCATGACGATTTTTTAACGTTAATTTCTAACGTAACATGTTACTGCAACCAAAGATCGTAAAAAAACGTTCATAAATGGCACGCTTCACGCATTAATTTAATATATTGTGTTAAAACGCAACCAACGTGCCTCAACGTGCAATGCATATAATTCTTAAAGTACGTATTTTCTCAACAATCGGTTTTAGACAATCGGAAATAAACTTAGTTAATTCTACCGATTCCGATTGTCTACCGATATTAAAGACAAAAATCGGCCGATACCGATTATCGGTCAATCATTATTGTTTGTTTTAGGTTGTAGACGTCGCGAAGGCAGCAGTGAATGCAATATATGATGGGAAACTGGGGAGTACATATGAGGTTTTTGGGTGAGTGATGTTTAACATGAAATGTCTTCTTTCCCAATGAGAAAAGTGATTTCATTTGAAAAACGAAAACTCTTGAAGAAACTATTTGACTATAAACGGCGGTTCACTTCGTACGGGTTGAGGTGTTTTTCAAGGCCGGGGGAGTTTTGGAAAATCTATTGTCACTGTGTAGGGGCTATTGAAAGTCTTGGAATTTTGCACACAAATAAAAGCCATTGAAAAAATCTAGAAAACGGTTTTATTAGATTTTTATGTTTCTATGAGTTTTATTCGCGTTTTATAGCGAAAGCTTATGCTCATTCTAATATTTAAACGCCCACTTGGATCCTCACGCTTGAAAATCAAAAGTATATTTTCTGTTGTACTTATAGTATTACTTTTTAAGAAGTTTGTTTTTGAACTTTTTTTGTAAGAGCAATGGAACTTTTTGGAAACGTTTTCGAAGATGCTTGTGATGTTACTCTGAGTGTATATCCACACCGGACAGGCTTGAAATTAAAATATGCCTGGCGACGGTGGGAATCTAACCTACGACCTTTGGAGTACTAGCCCAATGCTCTGCCAACTGAGCTACTGTAAAACATGATAGATTACATTGATATCGAAGGAACTAGACTCAGTTCCGAAATATCACGTACTCGAACCGACCTGACCGCGTAGCTCAGTTGGCAGAGCATTGGGCTAGTATTCCAAAGGTCGTAGGTTCGATTCCCACCGTGGCCAGGCATATTTTTCAAGCTTGCCCGGTGTGGATATACACTCAGAGTAACATCACAAGCATCTTATTCACCTGAGTACATTACACCAACACAGAAAATATAACGTTTTGGAAATTCAAACGGACGAAGCTGTATACGAACCCTATATAAGAAAAACGAGATTGCTTACGAACATGCGTTGGAGGACGGAAACTTCATTGTTTTCCGCCATGTGAATGAGCTTTGTCTTACAGAGGCCGGTTGTTCAAAGCTGGATTAACGCTAACTCTCGGTTAAAATTTAATTTGCTGTTTTAGTTTATGTATTTCTGCATGTTTATTTCAAAACTTCAGAGAAGAAAACTCCTACTGATTCAGACAAGATCTCTGAAGAAATATTTCCAAATTTATAAACAAGCTCTTGGGAAGTTTGCTTTGAATTTTAAGTTAACCAAGGGTAAGCTAACCCAGCTTTCAACAACCGGCCCCATGTAGATCAAGAATAATGGGTTTAATAACCTGAAGGGAGATTCTAATTGCGGCACAGTCCATGCAAATCAACCTGGAATAATAACATTTGGAATATTTTTTCTTTATAGGCCAAAGGAATATTATCTTTATGATTTACTGGATTATATCTACCGCATGAACCGTCGAAAGTTCAGACATTATACTCTACCTCGGCCTTTGTATAAGTAAGTCGTTTCATTATATTTATATACTCTCTGTACTGTGTACAAGGAAATTTAAAGGCTGTACTCCTGACCGAGCGACTTCGTTCAAAACGTTATAGTGTTTTATATTTTGGGGGGAAAGTTCAGATCTCATACATATTAACCCATATGAATCACGATTTAGGAACAGTTACTTTTTTTAAACTTTTACGCTTAGAAGGGTATAGGGTTAGGATTAAGATTAGAGGTTAGGGTTAGGGTTAGGATTAGGGTTAAGTTTAAGATACAAAAGAATTCAAAATTAAAGAAGTCTAAAAATAGTGACTCTTCCTAAAACGTGACAGGTATATATTAACTCATTGATGCCAGCGCTATGCCTTTGACGAGTAAAATCGTCTGGCATTAGACAGAGTAAAATAATAAAGTAGGGCGTATTAGGACGCGATGCAATTACTTAATTGGTTAAAATCTAGGAAAGCTATGTTGCCCCCTCAATAGATGGTAAATGGTTTATGGAATACCACATTTTGCAGTCATAGACTGAATTACATATGTGCATAGCACAAAATTACAATTAGGTAATATCATTCTCCCCTCTTTCCCACTCTTCTTCGACGTTTATCATGTACAATCACTATATAATTTTAGTGCCGTAGCCTGGGCAGCGGAACAAAGTATTTTTGACCCTCGTCTAACACGGGATATGTTGTTTAGGGTATGTATACTATATATGGACAAAATCAGTATATTTTTCATTGATAAGATTTCATTGTGGTACAACAGTAGTTTATTATATGGCAAGGCGGTCCATCTGCAAAATGCTTAATTTTGATTGGTTCTACAGAGGTCGGTAAGCGGCAGTAGGGACCGCTGACTGACCTCGTATAGTGAGGAGCGCTAAAGGCCTAATTCCACGACGAGCGAAATGCGAAAAATTTCGCGCGAAAGGCTGAACGCATGCGCAACATGATTTTTGAGTGGTTCTCTGCGAAATGTTTCTCTTCGCCGGGTAGTTGAATTCGTTTCTACTCCGTTGCGAAATGGAAATCAAATGCTTGTACTGTGGAAAACACTGACGAGAGAAAATTTTCGCCCACAAGTGTGTTTTCGCGTGAATTTTTTTGCATTTCGCTTGTCGTGGAATTAGGCCTTGAGATGGATCGCTAGCGAAGAGAAATCTGAATTTTATGTGTGACTTTGGTAAGTTTCAATGATATCATATCTTACTATTCTACTCTACTCTACTTTGTGTTGAACCGCTGTTTACATGCATCTATAAGATATTTTTATGAGTCAGTCGCTTAAATGAACTAAAGTGAATTTGGACTGTTCTGTTGTCGACTTTTTATATATTTTAATATCTGACGTTATTGTTTTATCTTTTTCAAAAATTGTTTACCGAAATTTAAAATCATGCGTTTGTAAATGTTAAAATCCATAAACGTTGTCATGTTTTTCAAAGAATGAGAATGAGAAAGAGATAGCACAAAAGATATAAAGAAAGAAATATGAAGGAAGAAATTTTCTGTTTTGACATTGAGTTATGTCAATACAGCTCTTAGCCAATCAATGTTCAGAATTTACAAATGCTATATAATTAAAGAGCGCTTCCAGTTGACCTGGAAATGAGCTCATGAAGGATATCCGCGGAAGACAACTTAAAACTAACACGTCATATAGAGTGTGGAATAATGCACTCCCGTTTCGTTTAGAATATCAGGTTGAGCATTGTTTTGGTATAGGATAATAGGTACAAGAGATATAATGTGCACTTAATGTCTCCCGCTAAAGGAAATGTTTTGTTTTGTTTTGTTTTCCCAAGAGTTTCAACATTAAGATTCGAGGGAAAACAAAGCAAACTATTTCCCGAGGGAACAGACATTCAATGTTTTGTTATAAAGAGACGAAGAAAAAATAAACAATTATGCTTCATCAATTAAATTCTTTAATGTAAATTATTTTAACAGTAAAAGAACCGGCTAAAAGTGTTTTAACAGCATTTCCTACTACCTGTTGAATATTGTTCTCCCCTGTTAAGTACTGTATTATTTTTTTAAAATGGAAAAATTTTCTTTCTGAATTTTTTACTCCTTATTGAGTAATTATGTACCTAGCCGGTCAGGGCGTGCAACAATTTTTCACTTGTTGCCCGGCGGAATCATTGCATTTATCTAAATCCGGGTTTACCACAAATCAGCCAATCACGTTTAGTTATAATAATGATTTTTGTATAATCTGTTATAAAGGACTTTTAGGATAATTTGGTATAGGGCAGAACCGATTTTCTTTCCTATTATATAACGAATAATTTTTATTTTGTATTGCTTAAAATATCATTGTTCTTCATACAGCAATTCAATACAGATGAACTTACTCAAGGTTTGCCAAGACTTGAAGATCTTGGAGTTGAGCCCACAGCTGTAGATACAGCGGCAATTACTGTATTACGACGTCATCGTGATTTATGGACATTTGAAGAAGCTTTGGACGAGGAGGAAATATGTAAACCAACCAGTGCTTATGCTTGAGATGAGCATTGTTTAACTTGATGACGTACAAATGTAATTTTATATGTAATATTGTAAAGCTGCTTTATTCTTAATATTCTCCACGTTTTCCATGTAACATGTTGCTTTAAAAAATGAATTATAAATTTATATGTCGTGAACCCTCCAATAAACTCCAATTAGCTCCCTTGGTTATATAACCATATGTCGCGGTCACAAGATGGTCAATGATAGTATGGGCTCTCTTTTAGCACCAAACTGATCCATTCTTAACGTTTTTTCATCAATTGTAGGTGAATATTGTTCTGAAAATCAATGTGTTCAACTTTAAAAAGCAGCTTTTTTTCAAATTTCCGAAAACCACCTATGGCCGCGTTATTGCATGTGCAATGTCTCAAAAAGTGACTTCAAACTTTCAGTGTAGCTTCTGTATTGTATTCTCTTGGGGATGAACTAGAATCATAAAATATCTGCAAAGCATGCCGATAATATCTATTTCAATGTTTTGTCCGCAAAAAAAATATTTGCCTCAATCACCATAGTTCTAGCTCATCCCCAAGAGTAACCTGAAGTACAAGAGTATATGTGGTATAGTATTAAATAAAGTTATTTTAGGTTTTTAAAATTCATACTTCTTGAGATCTCATGTTTACAAACATGTTGATTTTTCATCAATGGGGTGTAATGGTAACCATGGCAACAGTTACTTTGAAAAACATACTTTTTATGTTTGTGGTACCATTGCTAAAAACTGATCAAAGATGAACATCATAACATTAAAACACACAAAAAGAGGTATTGGACCAAAGTTATGGTATATAAACAATGTAGTTTAAACTTTTGTTTAAGATGGCTCAATACAATTTTTTAAAAATGGGAAATTTGCGATTTAGATGCCTATTTTTGGAATATGTAAAACGACATCTAAAAAGTTACGCAACTGTCGTTGCTCTGCAAACAATGACGTTCCAATATGGTGGATTTTTTGCTTTTTAAGTAATTTAACTCGAAAACGACATCGGTAACCCCCAATTTTTATTTCATAAAATAGTTTCTCTTAGTATATTGAATTACGCTGACAATTTTAAAACATTTCTGTTGAAATTTTTCAAATTATCTAGAGGTGATATTTCATGATAATTGTTTTCGGCTTAACAGAATTTTTTTAAATTGTCAAAACAATTGATTATACTAAGGGAAATCATACTTTGAAATACAATTCGGGGTCATCGATGTCGTTTAAGACAAATATCTGTCATCTTGAAAGTTGGAACGTCATCGTTGACATACTATAGTCGAACTCTTTAGATGTTTTATATCAGTTAGATATTTTTTATTTTTCAACAAGAAATAATTGTCCAAAAATATGGACCTGAATCGTGAATTTTTCAATTTTAAACAAAAAAATTGTATTGAGCCACCTTAATAGCAAATCTAGCTTACAACAATCCCTGTTTGAAGGTCAGTCAAGGTGAATCCAGTGACTAGCGGCTTTGCTTGTTTGAAGGTCAGTCAAGGTGAATCAAGTGACCAGCAGCTTTGCTTGTATTGACTGTACTAAACATACTTTGAACTCTGAAGATCAACAAAGGTGAATCAAGTATAAGCAAGATCAAGTGTGCATGATTGTTAAACATTTTACTTTAAACTAAGATCAATCAAGGTTCTTGAATCATGTATAAGCAAGATCAAATATACATCAATGTTAAACGATCGGATTGCTTCACAAAATAGCCAACACCAGCACGTAATCAATCTTATATAATATTCAAAGGAAGCACGACTATACGTTCTGGCAAAGACTACATATTCTAGAACTGCCAGGTTCGGAATTTAGATTACGTTCAGACTACCTTGTACATGCAGCTGAGCAAAATAATGCTGGCAGTTTTAGAAATTAAATTAGCATTCATGTAAATCCAAAATACTTCAAATAGAGCAAGTCGAGAAATTTAAATGAAAATCGTTCGAATTGACTGCATGTTTTGAGAAGTGAGATGCTTGGTTTGCAAGCGATACTAAAATGTAACGCCGTTTGTGTTCAAACGAAGCTGCGAAGCGCTCCGCGTTTTTAAATTAAATAATTTCGCTCCCGTGTAGTGTACTGCGACGGCTAATTGTGACTTCTGCGCCGTCTTCAAAGTCTTAAATTTTGCAGTCCCAAAACCATGGGCGTAGGAGCGGGGAGGCATCGATCTAATAGCCTGCTTCTACCTAGCATGACATAAGTTACCCATGCATGTTAACCATTTCCTCAATTTCATCATTTGCGAGACTAGTATATATGTGACTAGTATACCATATACTTTTGCCACAGAATAGAAATAGAAGGTTTCTAGAGAGCGTTTGCACTCATTCCCCAGTGTCCTGTTCCAGAGAAGAGTCTAATTAAAATTCTTTTGAATTGAAACACCAACATGGCGGCTGTGACGTCATGTGCAAACGTTCTATTCTGCGCTTTTGCACTCATCGTGAAGGTCAACCAAGGTGATTCAGGCGACTGCAAGCTTTGTGCACAGGAGGCCCAGAGCCTGGGTCTACGTATGCTTTTGCAACGTTTTTACTCGTTGATTTTGCCCAACCGTGGCGTTCAAATAGCATATGATAAGTATATGTCGAAATATAGCGGTTAACCCTTCAAAATAACGCTCTATACAGTGTGCATTGGATACACAAAATATGTCGCCTCATTTCCAATCACGTGAAAATAGGCAGTGTCACGTGTCTGCTCTGGCTGCCTATGCCCCTGCCCCTACTCGAAAATCGGGGTAGTCAGAACAGTTCAGAACAGTCATGTGACTCTCTTCTGTTCCATTCCATTATAATGTTCCGAAAATCTGGAGTACTCCGAACAGTAAATGGAGCAGCTTGCTGGGCCTGCATTTCCGGAAATGCATTTTCTGAAACAGATTTTTGGATATACAGGGTGTCTCAAAAAAACCCAAAATCATTGAAATTGACGTATTGTTCGATATTCAATGCCCTAGCACTAAGTTAATCCCACGAGTGTATAAAAGATTGACATAACTGCTATAATGAATGGTAATACTCAGCGTAAACTTGTTATGTCAGGCATAAAGTACTAAACCCACGAATGCATATCACGCATATTACAATTTACGAAGCATTTTTAAATTCCCATGAGCAAACAAACGTTCACTTTACAAAGATATTTTAATTTTTTAAAACAATATTAAATTTTTAAATCACCCTGTCAAAATCCTTTGTGTTACGGCATTGAAATTCGAACAATACGTTATTTCAATGATTTTGGTTTTTTTTGAGAGGGGGTCTATTATAGGGTGTACGCATCTCCGAAAACCGCGCTGTATTTCAAATTTTAACCGCAAACCGCCCACTCATTTCTGTTTTAAACGTAACCGCATTCAAACCGAGGCATATGTGGTAACATATTTCGAAACATATTCCGCAACATAATGTGAGGCAATAGTCAGTACGTATACTCGCCATTTCTGTTGGAGTATTCAAGAGGAAGTCGTTCACAAGTTTCACGCGAACTTGGTAGTATAAAATTTGGCAACTGGCAAAAGAAAACGAAGTCTTAGCAGTTCAAATAGCTATAAAAAGGTTTTCCTTCCATCGCTGCTTATGTTTTGTGCGAGAAACAATCAAGTTGCTTTGATTTCGTTTTTTCGGGCAAATATTTATTACTTTGGAACTGATTTCGGTTCGTAATTAGTAGCAATCGGCAAGTCAGAGACTCAGAATATTAAAAATATTTTACTTTTACGGAATAATTGTTCCTTCAACAATTTCACAACCCCCGGTAATTTTTTCCCCTCGAATTTTTACTGAAATTAAGCGGAATTTTTGGTGTTCCGTATTCCGGAATGATGCTGTTCCGGTGTTCCGTGTTCCGGTGTTCCTGCTTTTACTAGTAGGCCGGCCACTTTACTCATTTGATTTCGTCATTTCGAGGCCCTGTTGAACAATACATGCGCGCGATCGGAAGATGAATGCCATGAACTGAATTATTGCCATGAGCTCGTAAAATATTTCTTAACCGCATGTTAAAAGCTATCCGAATACCGCTATTTATTTTAGTCAATAACCGAATCCGGAGGGTTAATTTCGACATTTTCCGTCTCCGCACGATTTCCAGTTAACCGCAAACCGTACAAAATAACTGGATATAACCGAAATCCGACCTCAAAATATGGCTAAATCCGCATAACCGCGAAACTATAATAGGCCCCCTTGAGACACCCTGTACAGTCGGTTAATTATACAGGGTGTATCAAAAAAAGCGCAACCTCGGAATTTCCCAAGAAATCTACTTTGTTTTAAAGACAAAAGATTTTAGGCGCCTGGGAATTTAAAATAGCATAACTGTCAAAATTACTGCACACACGAGTGCATAAAGCAAAATTTATCACAACATCAGTAATATTATCTATTAGCAATTCGATTTCAATTCCCAGGGGCCTAAAATCTTTTATGCTTTAGTAATATGATCTACAGGGTGTCCCAAAACTATTGAAATCACCAATAACAATTTAATTGTTAGAATTTGAATGCCTTAGCGCTCTGTTGGTTCCCACGAGTGCATAAATGATTGACATAAGTAAATTTTATGCATAAAGAAACTGTTTAAGAAGCTGTTTTTAATTCCCAGGAGCAGAAAATTGCGCACTTTAGCAGGAGATATTCCTAACTAAATTCTAATACATGCACTTTGTCAACATTTTACGCATCATTACGTCCAGCTGTGTGGTAGGGCATTCAAATTTAACAATAAGTGATTTCAATAGTTTTCGTTTTTTTTGGGACACCCTGTATTAGCAATTCGATTTCAATTCCCAGGGGCCTAAAATCTTTTATGCTTTTAAGCATAAAAAGAATTTAGGCCCCTGGGAAATGAAATCGAATTGCTAATAGATCATATTACTGTTGTTGTGCATTAAATAAATGCATAAATTTTGCTTTATGCACTCGTGTGTGCAGTAATTTTGACAGTTATGCTATTTTAAATTCCCAGGCGCCTAAAATCTTTTGTCTTTAAAACAAAGTAGATTTCTTGGGAAATTCCGAGGTTGCGCTTTTTTTGATACACCCTGTACTGTAGATTGACTGCGTTTTCACTCTTCAGTACTTGCATGGAATGTTTATGTAAATACCACAAAATAAGTTGTTTAGCCTAGCCTTCCAACAACTCAAATATATAGCGTCTGGGATATGCTCACACTGGGAGCATTGTAGACTTCAAGACTTGCCCACAAGTCGATCTATTGCAACCCAATGTTTAACGACTTTAACATTTTTAGAAAGATATTGAATTATTTGAAGATAAAAGACATGACATAAGATTCACAAATGTGTGTGTGTGTGTGTGTGTGTGTGGGGGTATTTTACTGGGGGCACCATGGGGGCGGGG
This sequence comes from Paramuricea clavata, assembly GCA_902702795.2. NCBI lineage: Eukaryota > Metazoa > Cnidaria > Anthozoa > Malacalcyonacea > Plexauridae > Paramuricea > Paramuricea clavata. The sequence continues at coordinate 11,155 of CACRXK020006975.1, read as the reverse complement.
GGGGGGGGTACAAATGGTAACGTTTTTCACCCCATAGATACACCCCATAGATATAGGAAATACACCCCGATAAAGATAGAGCATCGTTTAATATAATCAATGTCTGAGTACATAATTTTGAAAGCTCGTCTTTGTACTTTCTATCAAATATAAACTTGAACTTGTTTATATCGTATCTGAGAATGCCTATTTTATTTGGATTTTATAAATATGCAAAGTGGAAACATATTGTAAACAATAACCATTTTTTATACTGTGTTGTACTGAAGGTCAACCAAGGTGCCGAATCAAGTGACGTCCAGCTTTGCCTTTGGTATGTTTGAGTTTTACCACATTGTTTGTGACATGTGTACATTTTATACGAGACAATTTACTTCGAAGTGTGAAGGTCAACCAAGGTGAATCAAGTGTATATATATATATATATATATATAGGTAAGATGAGTGAACATCGTTAAAATTAAACGATCGGATTGCTTCACAAAGCTAGTGATCTATATTTCATCAGTGATCAAACCTATTTGAAAGCAAACATGCTTACAATAGTTTTTGCTGGGATTATATTAATTCTGCTATGTATTTGGATTGCGTGGAAGCGTTTTGAATTCTGTCATATTATGTCAGCAGTTCCTGGTCCCAAGGCTTGGCCTGTCGTTGGCAATGCATTGCAATTGAAGAGGGATCCACACGGTACGAGATTCTTAGAAAGTATTACCAGAAAGTTGGGTTTACATTTGAAGTTTTCTGCCTATTGACTATTGTTAGCATTTCTCTAACGTCTGTACTAATAAGGTCTCTTGTGAGTCTGATCACAGTTTATAGCTAAGTCTCATTTCTATAAACTGTGGTCTGATCGTCTTTGTTGATTTACCTTCCCTGAAATTCTGATTATATTTGTTTCAATTTGCAAGCAAGTCATATTGCTTTGGTCAGCATATGTTATAATTAGTGATTCCATTCAGGGGAACTATGGAAGGCCTTTTCAGACCTCTGATCAGTGCCATACAGGGGCGGATGCAGCAAAAAATCTGACTGTAGCATAATACTAGATTTTGGAGGCACCATGAGATCTAGGGGGGTCCGGGGGCATGCCCCCCCGGAAAATTTTTGAAATTTGAACCCCGGAAACGCCGTTTCCTGCATTCTGAGCATCGAATTCTGTTCTAACATTTGACCCAGGAGTTGAATTTTATCGCGGCAATTGCCGTAGAGGGAGAAAAAAATGCCGTGAATCATTGCGGCAACGACGACAATTTTTTGCCGTATAGTGCAATTTTTATACTATTCACTGTGCGTTACTATTTTGGCACTTGAATTCAGATGTTGATCAAATCATGCGTAAATCACTATCTTTTCTATCTATCTCTTCTCAGTTTTCTTCGAAAAAAAAACTAAAGAAATACCTAGACATGTTTCTACAAAGTAACATGCACAATAAAATTAAACTTTTATTACAGTAATTTGAAAAATGCCGTGGAACTGCCAAAATTGCCGTAGACAGCAGTTACGTTCTACGGCAATTTTTAACGCCATTGCCGTCGATTGATTTCAGGGAAATTCGTGGCCTGATTTGACCTTATTGTCGATTTCATATTACTTTTCAAAGCGCGGTTCAACTCGAACTTCGATTGTAAACAAATGTAAAAATTTCATTTAGAAATTTATTTTAAAAGGCATTTTTCGTCTTGGGAGACCACTGGACAATATTTTACTGCACTCTGCAGTAATATGTGCATAGGCACAGATGAAGTATATACTTACTTAATCTATGGCATAGGTGGCCTTATACAGTGATTTCAACTCCAACTATATCTATGAACATCTGTTTACAATCAAAGTTCGAACTTTGTCTTGAAATGAACTTGCAAACTTCGTTGAGAAGTTCTCGCCGCAGCTGTTGGGAACTTTGTTCCCGCAACTTGGGAACAGCGTGTTAAAAAGTTACCTGAAATCGACAATATTAAGGCCATATTTTAGACAAATGGTCACAAAAAAGTACACTGAATAGTTGAAGGTCAATATTTTTGAGAAAAACACGTAATAACAGTAAAACATAAGGGAAAGGGAATCTTTCGAAGTACTGCTGTTAACTAGAGTTGGAAAATAGGACTCAATAAAGAGTTTCAAGACACTGGATAATAAAAGCAAACATAAAAAGGAACTCCACTGATGATTAATTGAGTTGTTAAAAGCCTCTCCTTTGACTGCTGTATATGGATCATCTTTCTGAAGTGCATACAAAGCAATGTCGGATAAACACATTGCAAATGCGTTTGAAGGGCAGGAACGCGGATGTGAAGCATAAAATGAAGCATTCACAAAGAGTTCAATGCTGGTAAGGCAATGCAAGTGGACAGCAAGTTCTTCACTACCACATAATGCAATTGAACAAGCATTGTATAGGCAATTACCATCACCTAGCTGTAGTCCTACGAACAATGAATGCAAATCAACCTTTGTATGTAGGTTTGCAGCCTACTTTATGTTCGCACTTTTTGTATATCATTCTCAACATACAATGGCATTAACATATATTCACTATTCGAACAAATTTGCATAACTGAATGTGAGCTTTTTAGTCCCTTAGATGCAATTTGACTATGCTCTGGGACAGTCTGTGCCAGTGTCGGTATTGATAACAGTAACAACAAAAACTTAAGATAGATAGGCCTAGACAGATTATGGGCTATAGATAGATTATTATTCTCCATGACTGATCGGCCAAAGCACTGTGTTATATTAAAAGCAAAGTCATCCCCGTGCAGTACCAAACTAGAACACAGAACTGGATTCATGCGCATTTTCCATTAGACAAATTTGTTCTCATGAAAGAACCTAATAAGCAATGCCGAAAAACGCATAACTCACTTCATGGAAACAAATTCACTTGTTGGAAAACAAGCTTTAATAACTAAAGTTATATTTCTAGGGTAGATCTACATTCACCCCTTGATGAGTAAAATTGTCTGGCGTTAGACAGAGTATAATAATAAAGTAGGGCGCACCAGATCACAATGCAACTCAATGGGTTAACTAGACACATGACCATGGGCAGATAGGCCAGCTAACCCATTAATTAAGAACCAGTGCTCTTCCTCTTGAAGAGTAAAATCAGAGTAAAATAATAAAGTAGGGTCCATCAGGGCACAATGTGACTCAGTGGGTTAATTACTGTATACAAAGACTTGCCTTCCTCCAATCCTCCCCACATAACATTAATATGTAATTTAATATCACACTGCATATATGTATAGAATAACACAATTACAATCAAAATATAAGGCAAACAGACACATTTTATATATACACTGTACTGAAAGAAAGCTTCGGATTAACAGACAGAGATTCAAGGACCGAAAAATACAAGCCAAACTTTGAGGTTTTGCTCAGTATTTTTCAGGTACGGTTTGCTTGTATATATATATTTCAGTTGAATCCCTCTCAATGCGAAGCTTTGTGTTGTACCAACACTAGCAAGGGGCGTTTGAGATTACATTTATATACTGTTTATATCCGCAAAAACATTCAATGAATGAAACTACTTATTCTAAACAAGGTAATGAATATTTACATCTAGGGCATACAATATTAATATATTCATAAGCTTACTACGTGGTTCAACAACCGCGCTCCTTCAGCGTTTGGAAATTGTAATTTAGAAAAATTACACACAAATACCTCGCGTCTTTCAGGCGATCGGTCTTTACTTTGATCACGATAAACATCCTCACATGAGCGCTTTAGTTGACTGATTAAAAGCACAAACAAATTGATCCAGAACAAGTCCAGTAGGGAGTGTAAATCTTTAATAACGCCATTGTGTTAAACAATGAATGATAGCCAAATATTACTAGTAAACATCGCTCTAAAGTTGCTAACAAATTGCGCAACTGTAGCTGACTGTAGCGCATTGCAGCACTGTGATTGGTTTGCTTCATCTGACTGTAGCAAAATGCTAAATTTAGTAACTGTACCCCCCGCTGACTGTAGCATTTTGACGTCAGACCCCCAGTTGACTGTAGCATTTTGACGTCATAAATCGCTATATTTAGACCACTTTTCTTGAACGCTTTTTGAATGATGTTCAATAAATTTAGGTGATTTCGCCTAAAAACGGGCGTTGTTTCGGGTAAAATCAGGTTAAGATGAGCGCGAAAAACGTAATTTTATATTCGTAGCTCACAAAACTGACATACGGAATGCTGCTGAATTTAATTTTTTGAAGATAGAGAAACTGGAAAACTTCTATAAAGAATTTTTACTATCACGACATTCAGTATTAAAAATATTTTTGCTGGAAAATCTGACTGTAGCATTTGCTACAGTTGCTATAGTCTGGATCCGCCCCTGAGTACAGCAATACTCTAGGATAGGTTTTATAATCGCATTGTAGAGTAACTTTCTACAGTGAATTGTTAGATGTTCTTTCGCCCTTTTCAGGAGACAATTCTAGAGTTTAGTTTTCTAATCAAATACTCAATGTGTTTGTTCCATTTTAAGTGTTTATCAAGTTTGATTCCCAAAAGCTTTTCGTTTTTGATCTCACCGAGCTTAGTTCCATTCAGGTAGAGATCCAATTCATCTTTGTCAGAATGACGAAGTTTTTGCACTGTTCCAATCAATAATTTCTTTGTTTTAGTAGTATTTAATACCATATTGTTGACTGTGAGCCATTGTTCTGGTTGGCGTCCTGATACGTTTCCGAGAAGGTTCCATTGCTCTAGTCGCGGACATTGAGTCCATTTTTTACCAGGTGTTCGTGGATCCTGACGATTGCAACGTATTTCGATTCCATTGGTGGGAAAACAGCGATTTGAATGAAGAGCCGACCGAGTATCGTATGGTGAAGCATGTCTGCGGAGCAACATCGTCGCCCAGCTGTGCGAATTTCTGCTTGAAGAAAACAGCTTCGATTTTTGGAGGAGAGTTTAACAAAGAAGTGTCGGAGACGATCGATAGAAACATGTATGTCGACGACTTAATGAAATCTGTGAACGGTGCAGAAAGAGCAACTGTTCTCGCTAAGCAACTACGAGAGCTATTGCAGAAGGGAGGCTTTAGATTAACCAAGTGGCTAAGTAATAATCGCGAAGTCTTAGCGACAATACCAGAGTACGAGCGAGTGAAGTCTGTAGTTAACTTGGACATAGAGGATTTACCAACAGAGTAGGCTCTTGTGCTGAAATGGAATGTCGAAGAAGATGCGTTCGTTTGGGAGCTTGACAGCGAAACTTTAGTTCTGGCACAACGAAAGGCGTTGACTAGACGTGGGGTCTTAGCTGTAGTGTCATCTCTTTTTGATCCACTTGGTATGATAGCACCGTATGTTATGAAAGCAAAGCTTTTGCTCCAAAAATTATGTCGCAGAAAACTAGAATGGGATGAAGAAATTAATGAATCTGGAAAGAAACAGTGGTTATGTTGGTTAGGCGACTTATCGAAATTAAAGGAGGTGAAAATAGGACGGTGTTTCAAGCCCGATGGCTTCGGTGAAATCCAGACTGCGGAACTGCATCTCTTTTCCGACTGATGCCGAGACGGGTATGGAGCAGTGGCTTATCTTAGGCTGGTCGACGATAGAGATCGCATTTATTGTTCCTTTGTTCTTGGAAGAGCTCGAGTAGCACCCATTCGCGAAATTACAATTCCGCGTTTAGAATTATCCGCGGCTGTTGTGTCCGTTCAGCTTCGAGAGACGATACAAAGAGAGTTGGACATAAGACTTGATCGTGTGATGTTTGCTGAAGTGCATAAGAAACGAAACGAAGCGCTTCCATACGTTCGAGTCCAATCGCCTTACTATCATTCATAACGGATCAAACGTCTCAGAATGGAAATATGTTAAATGTGAAGAGAATCCCGCGCATGATGCTTCTAGAGGGCTGAAGTTGGATGCGTTGCTGCAAAGGAAAGATGGTTAAAGGGTCCGACGTTTCTATGGAAGAGCGAAAATGAATGGCCCGCTAGTGTTGAAGTACCAAATTTAAGCGACGACGATCCTGAAGTGAGACAGGGTGCAACTGTTTACACCACCGCAACTAGTGAAAGAATCATGGAGTCTTTAGTTCAAAGATACTCGACATGGTGGGGATTGGTGAGAGCATTTGCTTGGCTATCGAGATTTAAAGATTATTTGATGATGAAGGTTTCCAATAAAAACAGTGAGTTTCGAGTGGCAGGAAAGACGGAATTGGAAGTTGGGAATTTGAGAGTTGACGAGCTGAAGATAGCAGAGCGAAATGTTGTTCGTTACGTACAACACACGTCATTCCCTGATATCATCACTGCGCTGCAAGAAGGAGGATCCAAAGCGGGTAACGGACATATCAAGCGAAATCTGCAAAACATTGGGAGCTCTCTATACCAGCTCAACCCAACGTTACAAGACGGATTGATAATTGTAGGAGGACGGCTTGAGTTTGCGAACATCAGTGAAGAAGCAAAACATCCAATGGTTCTACCAAACAAGCATCATGTGACTGACCTGATAATAAGACATTATCGCACAGTAGTTGGACACATGGGACAAGAATCTGTTCTAGCAGGTCTTAGAGAGAAATTTTGGGTCTTGAAGGGGAGAGCAGCTGCGAGACGCGTTATACGTTCCTGCGCGGATTGCCAAAAGAGGAAGAAGCCGACATGTGAGCAGTTTATGGCAGACTTGCCACGTGATAGAGTGACAGCTTATGAACCACCGTTTACGTCGGTTGGCGTCGATTATTTCGGTCCAATTGAAGTAAAACAAGGCAGATGTCATGTTAAACGTTATGGTTGCATATTTACGTGCTTAAACACTCGTGCGTTGCATATTGAGATTGCACAATCTCTCAACACGGACTCAATGCTTAACGCGTTGAGAAGATTTGTAAGTTTAATGGGATGTCCACGAGAGATCCGTAGTGATAATGGTACCAACTTTAAGAAAGCTGACAAAGAATTAAAAGCCAGCATAGACGAATGGAACCACTCAAACATCGAGAATTTCTGTACACAAAGAGGTATTAATTGGGTATTTAATCCCCCAGGAGAAAGCCATATGGGAGGAGCGTGGGAAAGGATGATCAGGTCCGTGCGTCAGATCTTAAGAGCGTTGTTGAAGGAGCAAATTGTTTGTGACGAGGTGCTTTCCACAATCATTGCCGAAGTTGCGAATATACTCAACTGTAGACCACCTACAAGAAACAGTGATGACCCAAGAGATTCGGACCCCCTGACACCAAATCACCTTCTACATCTACGACCTTGTTCTTCTTTACCACCCGGCGTGTTTGGGAACGATGACAAGAATACGCGGCGTCAGTGGAGACAGGCACAATTTCTAACCAATATGTTTTGGAAAAGATGAATCAAGGAGTACCTTCCTTCGTTACAAAGGCGACAAAAATGGAACGAACTTCGGGATAATTTAAAGATCGATCACGTCGTACTTTTGGCCGATGAGAATTATCCGAGAGGGCAATGTTCGTTAGCTCGAGTGGTAGAAGTGATGAAAGAAAATGATGGAATGGTTCGTAGTGCCAAGATAAAGACGTGTTCGACAGTAGTGACCCGTGCGGAACGGAAGCGTCGAGGAGAAGTGAAGACAACAACTGCTATGTTGGAACGCCCGATCACGAAGCTGTGTCGTCTGGAGATGGACAACATTTGAACTAGCAGGGAAGTAAACTATCATCATAACGGTAGCTATTTAAGTTGTGTAGTAAATGAATCTTAACGTTCATTTAGGGGCCGGTGTAGCTACCATTAGATATTAACAATTATTACATAATTAAGAAAACTATTAAGCTGGGTTGGGGGGCGTGTTTTGGGATTGATATTTTGCTCTTGACTGCAAGCGACGACGAATTTGAACTGTGACTTATTGTGAGCGAAAGATTGATTGTTAAAGATGTGAATTAGTTTGATACAGTCGGTAAGGACTTTCGTTGTTACTTTAATATTATGTTATGTATAAGATATATAAGTAATTTCTTGTTTATATCTGTATTTATTATAGAAAAGCTATTCCTATTCCTATTGCTATACTATTCGTATAAAGATTTAATATGGAATTATTGTCGAAGAAATTTATTGCGTATCGCTGAATTGAGACGGGAGAGAAAGGAGTTGAGTTATATACGTATCAAATCTATGATTTAGAGGGAATTTTGAATTAAAGCTAACGCGGGTTAGCTACAGTCACGTTTGACTAAACGTTTCGACTGCCTGTCCTAGACACACGAACTTTTTTGGGTTTGGATTAGGATTAGGGTTAAGGGGTCTAACCCTAACCCTAATCTTAGCTTTATTGTAATCCTTGTATTAAACATTAATGAAACGCTTAGGATTAGTTTAAGATTAGGTTTAGGTTTAGATGAATACAAAAGGGTAAAAACGTATTTATTTAAAACATCGTTCGAAACAGGTCGGAAATTATTTAATGTTCTGATATGTTCTGAAATTATTTAATGTTCTGAAATTATCCCCGAGCAACGGCGCGAAATGCCGTGCGAGGGTACTAATTCCGCTTGGATATTTACACCCAGGAGATGCAGAGCCGAATCGAAAGGAGGATATGCTCTTACTGGAGGATATGCTCGGCATGAAAGAGTGAAGCCGAAAACAGTACAGTTTCGGTCAGTGTACCATTTTAGGGGTAGAAAAATTTTTCCGGACATATACAAGAAAAGGGATGAAAAAAATTTTTCCGGACCTATAACAAAATTTTTTTCCGGACATACTCGATTTTTACACAAAATATCCCAAATTTTTCCCCTTATACCTAAATTTTCCAAAAATAACCTACATTTTTCCTTATTTATCTAAATTTTTCCAGAGAAAACAAAATTTTCTTGGGGGGGGGGAGGGGGGATTAGCCCCCACTTTTACTTCTGG
>CACRXK020006974.1:0-23894 GCA_902702795.2 Paramuricea clavata | reverse complement strand
CCCTTGTTTTATCTAATCGACCTAAAAATCTAATGTTGTCTAAGGTAGTCTAAGGGAGGCTAAGGTACTCCAAGGTAGTCTAAGGAACCCTAATGTAGGCTAAGGTACCGTAAGGTAGTCTAAGATAGGCTAAGGTAGGCTAAGGTATGCTAAGGTACCCTAAGGTAGGCTAAGGTAGGCTAAGGTAGTCTAGATCTAAAGTACCCTAAGCTGGGGTAAGGTAGGTCATGGTAGGCTAAAGTAGGTTAAGGTACCCTAAGGTAGTTTAAGGTACCCTAAGGTAGTCTAAGGTAGTCTAAGGTACCCTAAGGTAGGCTAAGGTAGTCTAAGGTACCCTAAGATAGGCTAAGGTAGGCTAAAGTACCCTAAGGTAGTCTAAGGTACCCTAAGGTAGGCTAAGGTACGTTAAGGTATGCAATGTGTAAGAGTGTTGTATGCCTATTTCGGTTGCTCATATACCGAGAAAGGGCCCTTTTGTAGGTTGCGATAGTACAAGTGCCTTTTATGGTAAGGGAAAACTAAAGCCATACAAACTGCTGGAAGAATCTCCTGAGTTTGTCGACACTTTTAACAACGTAGGGGCCGGTAGGGCATGTGTTTTCTTACGAGCAAGAATTACTAGGAAGATGTGAGAAATTTGTTTGTCAACTGTATAACCAACCTAACACCACTGAAGTGAAAAAGGCACGTTTACACCTTTTTCGTCTCGCTGCACTTTTCAACGAAGAATCGATGCCATGCACAAAAGATATGCTATTACAACACCTAAGTTGTGCTAACTACCAAGCACCAATATGGAGGAGAGCTTTACAACCATTATATTCATCATGGCACCGGACATTACTAACCATGGATGGGCTTTTGCGAATAATATGGTGTCCATCGTGTGGATGGATTTACCTCCAGCACCGGACGGCGTCTTAGAAAATGTGCATTGCGGGTGTAAATCGGGATGCTCAAACAATAGGTGCTCTTGTTTTAAAGAAAACCTTCACTGCACGGATATGTGTCGTTGCGAAGGATGCGCCAACCGTTCGGGATCAGCGGACGAAAACTCAGAAAATGAAGCCAAAGATTACGATATTAATCATGAAGCCGATAGCGAGAGCGATAATGGTTATGGAGACAATTGAAGGTGATGTAAAGTCCATTCGCCGTTTGTGCAGTTTGTCTGCCTTTTGACTCATTAAAATGTATATAATTAATTGTTGCTCTCCTGAATAAATATGGATGAGAGACTCATTCTAGTAGATGTCAAACAAAACGGAATTTTGAGCAATGGGACCCGACATTGCACATGGACGAAACGGACTTCACATTATCAAAACACATAATTTTGTTCTGTTTTTTACAAAATATTAATGTCCACTTGCTTCAACATATGATTAACTGTGATCCAGATGAGAGTCAACTTTCCATTGATGCACAATTAGCGGGTCAGATAAACTAACAATAGATGGGAAAATGCTGACTCATCATTTTTTTAAATATTGAGTCAGCGATAATTCAGTAATGAGTGACTGGATGAAATTGGTATAATATAGTTTATTTGTTGTCTCAAGTCGCCCTATCTGATGCTGTTGTCAAAATTTGAAAACTTCCAAAAAAATGTGTTACCTAATTATATATGACGTCATCACCAGAATACCGTCGATTTTTCCCTATTGTGCAAACTTTTCAAAAGGGGCCACCTTGATTGTTTGAATTTGTATGTTTCTCCATGCTTTTATGAAAGAAATCGTTAGTTTCAAGATGTGGCAGCGAAATTCAATTTTGTGGCACATTTTAAGCCATCAGTCCAACAATGGCCTAAAATTTTGGGGATCACTTTCCGTGGGAGGCTTGGTAACCGCGACTTTTACTCAGGGTACATATTTGGATTTGTTGGGACACTTAATGTAAACTTGGGGTTATTCAGGTACTCATATAAAGTCTATTATACCATTCTGATTATCATTAACCTTTAGCGGGAAATATTTAAATTTTCCGAAAATAAACACTAACGTGTGTGGCAATAATAGCCTGAAATAAACTGAATGCTGAAGTACGAATGTAAAATCTATATATTAGAAGTTACTACAACTGAATTTCTGCATCGTCCTCAGCTTCCACAGTTTATAATGCAAAATCGATAAACGTGTCTTGTTTACATTTTGCATTGCGCGCAGGCAAATTTTGATCTTTGAATTTTGATACGCCTATAAGCATTATTAGACTTGTGGTTTGCATATTTGTCAGCTAGTATAAACATCACGTTTTCAACCGAGACTATCTGTGACTCACACAGTATTAGTAGTGCACAATATAATACAAACAGGGAGTCTTTTAAACCAAATTCATACCTAATTGAATAATTTGAATGTGAACGTTTCTATCAGTTAAATGAACTGCGAATTAATAATATGTCTATATTTCGAATACCATTACGCACGAACTTATGACCTTTATACTAGCATATATCTCAATATTTATGGTATATTTTGATCTATTTTATAAAAAATTTGTACGTAATGTATTCTCTTTTTAGTACATTTTATTTATGGGTACAAAGCTTTCGGAAAGACGCGATGAATAATGCGTCAAAACCGCAGCGGTTATGTAAATAAATATAGAATATATAAGTTGCGTCAAAGTATTCGACCGCAATCTATTTCCTGCTGTACAGGCTTCCTATATTGCATCATAACAGGCGCGGTTACCAAGCTCCCAAAGAAAGTGATCCCAAAAAAAATTTCTGCTCGCGTTTGTGTACTATGTGATAATGGCTAGCCCGCAAACGGGCTAGCCACAAAAATGACTCTATTGAACTTCGATACTCAGATTATGAAGATTCATTTCAATTTCTTTCACATTTCCGTTGATTTCAAGCTTAAAAAATAGGCACTCAAGAGTGCATAAGGATTTGCAATTTGTTGTCAATTTTATAATGCAAGAAAGATTAAAAAACATCAGTTCATAATGCAAGAACGATGGAAAAATATCGCCCAAAATGTAGTATAACAAAACACAACATCATGCATGACAAATATTTTCTTCGAATGTCAACTTTTGTTTAATTACTGTTATATTTAAAGTTAATCTACTACAACTTTTAAATGGCTTTATCACTGCATCAAAGATAAAAGAAAAACTGAATTTGTGGAAAATTTGTAGAAATATTGAAGATATTTTATAATTTAACGTTTGGATAAAAAACAACAAAATTATTTCGAAGTGTCCGCATTCCGCAACAGGCAATACATTTCTAATTCATTTACTATCTATCTATCTATCTTACACACCCGATGACATAAAGAATTTTGCTTCGCAAATCCTTAAAAAGGTCAAACAGCTAGTTTGGTTCAAAAAATATACTTCGTCGCATAATCTGGCAGAGCCTCCCCAACTTCATTTCAATCTTCCCATCACAACGCGCGCACCCACTTTTATTCGGGAAACTTCATGTAAGTTATTTGTAAATACTTAAGGAGGCTCTGCGGAGGAGAGAGCAGAATGCATGAATAACATTTAAGATGAGCAAACCAAATATTTTAGTCTTCCGCCTTTAATTTGGAGGACAAATTTTTGTTCTCTTATAACTCTGAGTATCGTATAGAAATTGGAACAAAGTTTTCCCTGTTGTGAACTGACCATTTAAGACAAAAGATATTCTTCACCAGTTATCTGTGAATCAGATTGTTTATGCATTGATAACTTTGTAATATATTCTTTCCTCCCTGAAATACGACTTTAAGGTTAAAATTTATATATTGAATATTTAACGATTCCCTGTTGCGTGTTCACAGTTGTTGCGAGAGTTGTTGTGAGTCGTTTCTGATCCGTAGAGGTTTCATGTCAAATCGTCTTCAAAAATTCTAATTCGTTTGGCACACCCCACCAAACTGCAGATGCTTCGCAACATCCCTGTATGTGTAGTTGTAACATCGTTGTAGCCAGGAACGCCGGAGCTGGGGGTGGGCAGGAGGGGCAGCCGCCCCGTTGCCCTTTACCAGGAGGAGCAAGGGGGGCAAAGGTGCCCTTTCAATTTAAAGGATTGCCTTAGCGAAATAGCAAATTGTCCGAAATGTTAGTGCAATTATTTTACGAATATGTTTCAGAAAACGCAAGAAATGCAGTCATTGAGCTTCACGAATAGCACAATCGCCTGGCGGAGAACCCCCTCACACCCCTATCATCTAATAAATAGAAAACATGATTAGGCAAGTTCAATTCCCGATGTTTTGCAAACATCTCTTAGTATATATCAATTCAAAAGTGTCCTTTCACGAAAATCTGCCCCCCCCCCTTGCCTTTACATCGTTCCGGCGTCCCTGGTTGTAGTTTTTTTAATTACTTGTTTAGTTGTTTGACCTTTTATTTTAGCCTGCGAACAGGCCCTGGGTTACGGGCGGCGCGAAGAATAGAGGGCCTGCACGGAACTATAGGTTTTCTTGGTAGTGGCGTTCGTATAGAAACGCAGGCTTCTGATTGGCTTACACTCGTTGACAAAATTGCTAAAAATAGCAAATGTCAACAACAGCATTTTGAAGAATTTGAACTTTATTCATTTTAAATAATATTATATATTATAAGACTATCGAACAAATAAAACTAGAAATGGAAACCAAAAGCAATAGCAAAGCATCACAGCAAAACGTCTATCATAAATGACTTGAATCTATCGCTTAAATCCAATATACGAAACTATAACAGTATTCTGAAACTTCGGATTGACATCATGACTTTGAGGTCGTTGTGGCTTCACGGATTATTCTCATTATAGTGAGCAAGTCAGCAAGCGAAGGTATACAAAAGATACCCAAATATGTACGAATAATTATATTGTTGATCCTCGCTGGCATGTCATTTAGATATAAATATATATCGTACATTAAACGCTGTACTATTTACTGTATAAACTGCTGACAATTTTGTCGTCGATACGGCTTCCGCCACTATGCTTCCACTATTGGCACACTCGTGATTTCGAAGAAATTAATAAATACATGCTCATTTATCATTTATTTAGACCACAGTTAGTAAAATTTTAGACGTATTTGGTATTCCAAATCCCAATCTATCTGACCGTATTTTAGTAATAGCTTAAAATATTCAGAACATTGTTCTTTCAGTCTCACATAGTACAAGTATTACTGTACATTGATTCAATGCCAATGGTAGTATTTTATTCGGCTTTATATTTGTATGTGTATTGATCTCTATGACTCTATTTAATATTTGAAGAATTCTATATTTTTCGGAGTAATATTTTGTGCGGCCCCCTAATGCTTTGTATTATTGTTCATATAAACATTATGTATACATTCTAATATTCAGTATTTCGTCGTTGCACAATGTACACGCCTTGCGTCAATTTGACAGTTGACAGTTTATTTATCGCAGTCGACGCTGATTGGTTCGCGTTTAGCAGATGCGAAAAGGGGATGATTGAATAAAACGCATGGTTCCGTGCAGGCTCACCTTTCTCCCAGTGAGCCTGTTCGCAGGCTACTTTTATTTATACCTCGTGACTTCCCCCAGCAAAGTAAACTAAGTGCCTTTGCGTTAATCATATGTATTTTTGTCATTCAGATATCGATGAATGTAATGAGGGAACACACAACTGTGGTAGTAATGCGAGATGCGTCAATGAACCTCAATCATTCAGCTGTCATTGTGATCAAGGTTTCTCTGGCAATGGTATCGTTTGCCAAGGTATAAACAAAGCTGGTTTCGTATTAGCTTCTTCTGCCGGCAACTCTTATAAATGCCCGAATAACACAGTACTTGCTCGATAAAATATTGCGTATAACATCCGGAAAATACGTCACTATAAAGGCTCGCTTTCGTGTTCGTGACGGTAACTGGTCGTTTCGTCCCCTTGCCGTTTCGTCCCCGGTCGTTTCGCCCCTTGCCGTTTCGTCCACTTCACGTTTCGTCCCCAGACTAGACTCTGTTTTATCTATAACCTACTTCCTTAATACAATATACAGGGACGCCGGAAATGGGGGGGGGGCAGGAGGGGCAGCTGCCCCTCTTGCCTTTTGCTAGGAGGGGCAAGGGGGGCAGAAGTGCCCTTTGAGTTATGAAATACTACCTGATAAATCACAATTCCAGTGATGCTTTTTCGGCAAAATCATGAGGTGTGATCTTGAATGTGACCTAATTAAGTGCGTTTGCTTTCATATATTGGCAAGTCAACACATAATTGTAAGATTATCTTCACCGGAGTCTGTAGAGGTGCCCTTTGGTGTGCGTTTTCCCCCCTTGCCTTTTTATCGTTCCGGCGTCCCTGACAATATATCTTACTTTTTGAGATTGTGTCTCAGTGGATTGTATGCCTGGATAATACACATTTTTGTATTTAAATTCCGCAACTTTGAAATGAAACTTAAATATTTGGCTTTTATTTCACAATATTAATATTGCTGTTGTCAGGGACTATTATAGTGACACTTGACTTTACTTTATTTTAATTGGAACTGAGTCTGACGAAAACTAGACCAACGACTGCCATTAGTGAGCTTCAGATCGCAATGTTTTGTCAACACGGACGTCAGTTCGTCGATGGGGACTGGATTAAAAACTGTGTTTTTGTCAGCTTGTGGTAATCTTCAACATATAGGACAAAACCTAAGATTTTTTAAGTTTTTTGCTTCCTTAGACGAGCGCTATCATGCAAAATGCCGCCAAAAAATTAGTCCTACCAATTTTCGGGTGACGTCCGTGTTGGGGACGAAACGCGAAGGGGACGAAACGGCAAGGGGACAAAATGACCTGGGACGAAACAGCAAGGGGACGAAACGACCATAAAGCTTTGTAACAATGTATAAAGCCCAACGTCTCAATAATGTAAACGGCGCTCGTACTTTCCAGAAGCTTGTATTCCGCCGTTTGCTAAGTGATGGCGTAATTATTTGACTCCACCGTTTTTGGTGGCGAATGATTAAATTGAATAAAAATAGGTACGCGCTGCGTACATGTGGGTAGCCTGCATTAATTGTTGTTAAAGTTGGAGTAATACCGAGGTTGGACTTTGGAGTAATACGCGCAACAAAATTGCTGCAGCCAAAATTTCTGCAACAAAATCTGATTTCAACGCATTTTAAGTAGAAATGTTGACAAAACATTTCAATTAACATGCGCAGAAATCAGATTTTGTTGCAAGTTGCAGCAATTTTGTTGCCCATATTAGTATATTAATTTAATATTACTCCACCTTAATTGCTATTGTCAAATTCCGAATTTACTGAAAGAAAGTATTAAGTAAATTGAACACAATTCAAATATTATACACACATTTAATCACATACTGAACATCAGATATGACAAAAATACGTAAACGACTGTTACGTGCATTTTTCAATAAGCATAAACAGATTTAAGAAGTTACAAAGTATTTTAATGTGTCAAAAATAATTTGAACACTGAACAGACAGAACAGTACAAGGTCTTTAATATGTATACGAAACAAAATACATCACACGCCGAAATACAGACAGTACGAAAAACACTTAAGACAAGAACAGTTCTTGTTCAAGGACAGCATACATCAAAGACAAAGCATCAGGTTTATAGGCTGCGTATATACAATTTTCGTGAAGTTTGAGTTTCAAGGATAGTCCATGCAAAGATCTAAGGACGATGTTTTCCAGCGGAGTTTGAAAAAGATCAACATATATTTATTTAGTACAGTGATGATTGAATTATTTAAACAACGACATAATCGATCTCATATATATTGGTAATGACATTCAATTTGCTTTCAATATTCGACAAATATATCCCTAAGTAAAAAAGCGCTAATATTCCACTGCCTAATTTAATCCTTGTGTAAACCGTGCTTGGCTTTCTATTTGCTCCGATTCCAATGACGTGGCCTTACAAACATTATGTAAGCAACGACATACTCGATTCTATATACCTATATGTTCGTCATTCGTCAACATTCCTTCGATATAGACTAACGTAAATATGTCCAAACGTCGCGCGCTATATCACTAATTACTATATTTTTCTAATACGTATAAAATGTTTGATCAAACTGATATGTCGTGTTTAAATATGACATTACACGATATAAAACAGACCCCTTGCGCTAATATTAACCCCAATGACCCTTGTACAAGCAGTGATTATAAAAACAACGACATATTCGACTCTATATGCGTTGGAAATGACTATCGACCTGACAAAACATATTACAATAAAGACTTTACTAAGAATTTATACACATCTCTGTACGGTATGAGCGTTAGTGAACTTAGCCTGTGGTCTATAGACGGTTCGTATTTCAAGGATAAAAGGAACCGCGCAGCAGGACACCGCGGACACGAAGGCCACAGCGCCACAGAGCCACAGCGCCACAGAGAAACGGAAGATCGCGCTTCAGTCTCTCACATAGTGGTTAGCTGCGCATGCGCGGCTACCCACAAAAACCAAACACGGCATAAATTGGCCGTCACATTTACTCGATAAAGTTTCAAATAATCGTTTTTATTTATAAACTGGCTTAATACGAATTGATAAAGGCAATTTTCAGACGAACTCAGACAGTGGTTTCCTAAACCAAAGCGCCTGGGTACGAGGCAGTCGGCTGTCCGTAGTCCTTAAGCTCTTAACTTTCAACTCGATACTAAAACAAAGAATGGGTTGAAACTTTCTCGTGTATGATCGTGCATTAAAAATCACCGTGTTTTCTTGTCCCCTTTCCTTCAATTTATTCTCATTTTATCTTTTTCCATATTTCTTCATTTCTTGTAAATAGTTTTATATTTCACTCTCCTCATTGAAATCAGCCTCCCATGCAACGGTTGTTGATGATACTAGCGTGGTTAAATAAAATTTGTGTGTATGCGTGTATGCATGTCCTTACCATTATTTTTGCCACCAATAATAGCGGATTTCATTGCCAATCTTAATATTCCCGTGTGACTGCAAGACCTGAATTGACGCCATGTCAGGGCCTCTTTTAATACCATAGATTTGAGGGACTTGTCACCCCCAGCCCCTGTTTTGGTCCCTCCAGTCAACTATGTTGTTCCCCCAAGTGAAGGTCGGGTTTTAACCAAGTGAAGGTCGGGTTTTAAGATCCGAAAGCTGCTTCGAAAACAATTAATACTTTACTTGGTAAAGAGAATCGACCAACTAAAGTAAATGAACTGAACTTTAAGAAATGGTGTGAAATTGACCAGCCATGATGATATTTTAGAGGGCTTCATTACCTTTTTTTTGAATATTGGACCAAATTTAGCCGACAATATTGGTACAACAGAATGCAATTTTAAAGATTATCTTAACAAAACTAATTCTGAATTTACTGTATTCAAATCAGTTATTACAAATCAGATTTGTCTTTTATTACGTGAACTATCTGGTAGCTAAGCTGCTGGCCTAGATAAAATATCTAGCAAGATAATTAAAATTGCCGCACCCTTAATGCTGGTCTTAGTAGTTATCGCCCGGGAAAATTAAACAATTCAAAATGGTGACTATAGAAATTTTCCAGGGCGATGACTCGCGGGCATCAAACCTTGTGACGTCATAATGCATAAGGTCTATTGTCCCATGTCATCTTCATTATTCAGTTCCTTTCAAGAAAATACAAAATGTGAGTCAATTTTTTCGCAGATACATGTACGCGTCGCGTACCTATTTTTTGAATATCTAATAATTTCATGCCTCATTGCTATGAAAGTCTAATGATGTGTGAGAAGCAATTTCAAATACTAGTGTTTCAAATCCTTAGTGTTTTAAACTTGGCTTCCAAATCCCCAGTGCCATGAACAATGGCTCGGCTGCGCCTCGCCATTGTTCATGGTACTTGTATTTCGAAACCACGTCTAAAACACTAACTCGTATTTGAAATATTATCCAAAGATTGGCAGACGCAGTTATACCTGATAAATACAATACGAGAATCTACTGCGTTATCGTATATCGTCGGAATTGTACCATCAACATATATATCTTCATCAAAACTTGACTACTAAATCGAGCTCAGTTTTCCCGCAATATTTATCTTGTCATACTCAACAACGTTCGCCATACTAACAACCGAAGGCTCGTTACCAGTTCATTGGTAACAACCGAAGACTCGTCGATCAGCGTGGCTATTGCCGTTTCATTGACCTATATAAAAGCGCCCTGGGGTGATGCAACGAGCGCGCGCGCTGATCGACCTGCAATTCGGAAATAAAAATATGTTTTTGTTGGATTTTACGCTGAAACACGCTCGTCCCAGACCCTGTTCCATCCCGGCCGAGACTCACTGGACGCGATTCAACTACGCGGCGCAATTTCCCGTTTTTCACTCACAGACAACTTTGATCCTGGTTCAAGTTTTCCAAATATTTAAAAGCCGTATAACATTTCGAGTTACTTGGTCTACATATAATTTCGTTATGGCTGTTTTATTAACTTTCAAAAACTGAAAAAGTCGCTGACATTGCACCGCCCTGTATATAAGCGTCCTGCTTCGCATGTTAATCACCTTTCGCGATCGAATAAATTATATTCTGTTATTTAACAATAATTTCCCAATTATTATCATTATTATTATTATTAATTAGCAGTTCATGGCTCACGAAAATGCCTTTTACGGCGCTCTTTTAACATGATATGAAATAAGCTATTTGAATACTGCAAAGGTAATCCGCTTATCTAGGTATTTTCGGACGCCCAAGATTATTTGGCAGATATTTTATATCTTCCGTTAGCCTGATTATTGATATGGCCTATTCTCGTAAACATATAGCAGTTGGCCAGCGATGCTTGCAAAATTTTTTAATTAATTAAGAGAAATATTTTTGTGCATGTACGTACATGAAACATTTTTGCACATGAGATTTTCGAATTTTCAATCATATAATGAGCTATCGCGGACTTTCACCGAATGACTTATGCCATAAACGGCCTTATGTCAACTGTATGTGTTTTAACAAAATGAATTTAATTTTTATGTTTCCAGATGTTGATGAATGTGCGCTTCAAACTGATAATTGTCACTTTAATGCTGAATGTATTAACACAAATGGTTCATATGTATGTTTTTGCAAAATGGGATACTTTTGGGATGGTGTTAACTGCACAAGTAAGTGGAGTATAATTTTTGGATGTGCTTTTGATGAAAACGCTGATAGGTTATAATATTTTACTATTTTTAGAAAAAAACATTTCTTAATTAAGATAGCTTTATAAGTTACAATATCAAACTTGTGGAAACTTAGAAGTATATATTAATGTGTATACTGTACCATAGGTTACATAAAGTACACAGGGGCGTCGGAAACGGGGACACCGGTGGGGACTCCCGATCCCCCCACACATAACTCTTTTAGTTGGGAGGGGGGCTAAATGTCTTTGGGCCCCCACTTTTTAACAATGGCTTATAATAAACCACAAGTTAATTGATATTATTTCAGTTATGTGTGTAGACAAAACAATTTGAGATATTTATGACATTTTGTTACCTTTAGAACTCTGTAGACCTCCTTCTAAAGCGCAGCAAATGGCATTTCAGAGACTCTAATTTTAAAATTTTTCCGAGAGGCACTCCCCGGACCCCATAGATTCTCGCCTGCCTTTGACGGGCGCTAAGTGTGCACACCCCACTTCTATAGAGACGCTAAGACGTCCCTGACTGTACAACACGGCCTTAATTAAGCTAGGAGTTTACTGCCTCGGTCTTTGAACTAGAATAATTTTGCAACCACATTTTCCTAAGTCTGATCGAAGGCCCATTTCTACTCAAGAAACTTTCACGGACAGAAATTTGCCAAAAAATCGTTGTTAAAAGTTGAAAATTTTAACTTCAAAATTTTTTTCGGACGGAAAATTTTTGTCGACCAATCACATTTTACAAATTTTTCTTTCCGCAGAAAATTGTCTTGAGTGGAAATGGGCCATAACACGTACATAAGCTTTTACAGACCATCTATACGAAAGCACAACGGGGGTAACGTGTGCGTGTACAGGTTTTTTGTAATGTTGTAATCTAAAAAAATCATGAAACGCTGCAAAAGCCGATGTTTCTGCGGAAAAAATGGGCACGCTAATATTAGCAATTACATGACGACTCTAGACCGTTGACCACCAATTAAGTGGATGGAGAACAGAGTGGATGGCTAGGGGGCTACATCCCCACACCCCAGAAATGAAATTAGAACTCGAAACTCGTCTTATTCGAATGAAACTTTTCAGATAATAATGAATGTAATGAAGGAAGTCATAACTGTCATGGAAATGCTACATGTGAAGATAATGATGGTTCGTTCAACTGCACTTGTAAACCTGGCTACTCTGGAAATGGGACTGATTGTGAAGGTTAGTTGAATACCTAAATACCTAAATTCAGAATGAATCGGGGATATCCTTTTTTTCCTACGGTGTATTTGTTTTTGTTGTTAAAATCGGTATGAAAACTTTTCAAAACATTCAACTAGAAGTTTGACTTTTCGTATAAAACATCTCGTAACTGTTGTATTAGATTTAGCAGATTAATGTGAATTAAGTTGAACGGACAGGACTTAGCCTACATAAATTCTGCGACAATTCAACGTTTCAAAAGTTCATTGAAGACAGTATATATATCGTTTCAGTCGGCGACACAACAAGTTAAAAATTTTGAGCATTGTAAAGAAGACAATGCTGAACCTAAATACGTAAGAACACACCAAAAGATAGCCTAAGGTAAAAACTGGTTAATAACACACGCACTGTTCGAATTCTGACAAATTTAGGATTATAGTGAAAAACTAGTATTTGCATTTTCATTTAATTTTCAAAAAAGTTCTCACTGCTTGTTTAAACATTTTTACAGAGCCATGCACGAAGATTCCAAGCGAGGATCACGTCCGATCTATATAAATCGTGTTTTAAACTGTACTAACTGTAGGGAGCCACCTTAAATACCGAATTTTTAATGCATATTGCAGCTTTTGCAAATTTCAAGCCTTGGTGTAAATGTGACCTTTGGGGATTTTTCTATTGCGAGAAGCTTGAATGGGGTCACTACCAACAGTCGTGAATCAAGTTCTGATTGACTGATATTATAAATTTATTATTATTATCGTTGTCTAATTAGCTTGTGTTTTGATTCCCAGGAAAATATCGAATTGCTATCAACTCGCATCCCGTGACCTAAGATGGCAAACATCTTCGGTTTGCAAACATTTCGATTTACTTAGGTTCGACAAAACATGGATTTGTATATAGGAAGATAAAAATATATATTTGAGTGATACCGATTAAAAATTAAGAATGATAGCTAAAAGGTGGAGAAATTTACGAAAACTACAAATTTTGAATGGAAAATGCTTCACTTCTTACAAAGATCTGGACAAAATTTGACTGCAATGTGTACAAATTTTGTCCTTACCTTTGTATAAAGATGTGTTTCTTAACATTTTCAATCTTATATTTGTCGTTTGGGAGCTAAATGGGCCCTAAATGTGTACAAATTTCAATCAAATTTTGTCCATACCTCCGTAAGAAGTTCTTCTTAGCGTTTTCGATTTAAAATTTGTTGTTTTGAAGCTAAATTTTTGCTTTAGTAGTTCAATTTTTCCTTCGTGATATATCTGAGTGCGTAATGAGCTAACCGTGAGGGCCCACAAATCGGAATTTTAATTAAATTATTGATCAATTGTTTGAAACAAACATGCAAACAAAACACGCGCATGAGCAGAACAGACTTGACAGCCTCTTTATTAATTTGAGGGTTTTTTTTAGATATTGACGAATGTATCAAGGATGAAGATAACAATTGCTCACCGAACGCTGTATGTAATAATAAAATCGGAACACATGAATGTGTTTGCAAGGCTGGATATAGGGGAAACGGAACACACTGTGGTCAGTAAATAATTATATATTACTATCCATGTTTTTTTTTTACTCTGCCTATCGATGTTATTCCAAACTATTAGAAAGATTTCTCAAGATGATCATTTATAGGATGAAAAGTATTTCCATGTCTGTTTTTGAGTCTCATGATAATTATTAGTGTCGGATTTACTAAATGCCAATTACACAACACAAGTTGTTTCGTCAAAAATGTCGAGGTTTAAAGATGATGATATAAATTTCCCTATTCCTCTCATGTTATAAACCCGGCGTACACTTTGTTAAAAACTTCTGTTCTCAAGTTCTCCCATTTTCATTTGTTTCCAAACTCTTTTCATATAATTATATATTGAAGGTTAGTTTGCTGACTATATATGGAAAGTGTACCTATAGTCTACCTGTATATTCTCACCATGAATAAGCGCGTGATTGTAAAATCCCAGTAATTTTTATTTTCTTTTTATTACCAAAGTATACCGTGACATAAAAAATAAAGTTATGGAAACAGTTGCTTAATTAACAGATAATACGAATTGAAAGAAGGCGTTAACTAAGAAATGGGAATACGGATTGTAATGTTCCTTCTAATTACATTTACCACAGTGAACTTGAATATGTTAGACGGTCGGTAATTTAAAAAGTTCATTCTTTTATTAATGGCTTTAGGCCTAAATTTGTGTAATTGAGCACAAACGGTATATGTACCCCATAGGTATAGTTCCTGAATGTCTCTGATCGATACTCCGTATGAGGTATCGATATCATCACATGCAACTTACCGTTACAATATTCCCCATGTTCCTGAGCCTAAACCTAAGGATCCATCGCAATATTTGCGTCTCTCTATCCTTTTTACCGACGTCTTTTTCTGGCTTTTTGTTTACGTAGACGATATCGACGAATGTACGGATCTCACACCACCACTGAGATGTAGAGGAGTAGGTCAAGGATGTACCAACTATCCAGGAGGATATCGCTGTAACTGCATCAGTCCCGGACAACAACTTACTGATGACGAGTCAGGATGTGTTGGTATGTATTGAATGATTAACTATACATCGATTCTTCTTTTTATTTGATCTGATGCCTCCAAAATTACTTTTGCTCTTATTTAACCAGACCAGTAATGCCACCACGATATATGCCGGTCTCCCTTGGCAACTACATAGTCAATCGGGAAAATAGTTATGTATTTTTCGCTGCGATCACATTTAGCTGTTGTAGGAGAAATATTAGCTTAGAAATCGTGTTTATACTCCAGAATTTAAAGCAAAATCTTTAGATTTTTGGCGCTTGATACGCCTTGCAGCGTCAAAGAACTCTCTGAATTTTCTCGTAGATAGCAAACTACGACTTACATTGTGCTTAATACCAAATTAGCTTTTGATGGAGGTAATTCTATTCTTTTTTTATTTTAACGGTAATTTGACTTTTTATATGCTTTTGGCAGAATTTAGCTTAAATATTGTCCACAACGTCTGTTGTCAACAAGTTTCAAACAAGACATGCAAGCGGCCTGGCTTTTATATATTGATTGACCTTTACCTTAATCTCACCACAGTCAATAGAATAAGGTTAGGAAACTCGATGTTAGCGGACTCGCTTACCGGTTGTCGTAGGCAAGTTGTGTGCTTTATTAAATTTTACACAATACAACTCAAGTTGTATAAGAAGGTTGCATGCGGCAGTTTTAGGCGAAAGTTATGTGGTGTAAATCGGTCCTAAAGCAACGAACCCTGAGCGAACGCTGCGAATATAAAACGCCTCCACTTCGAGAACCATTTTAATTAACTAGTGTTTTGTTCGATCATTTAGATCATTTTAACATATTTAAAATTTTTGCCTCGTCGAACCAACATTAAGGGTTTCAAACATTAATGCAAAATTTTGAGTTCCGATCTAAAGCGATGGTTCAACGCAGTGAACAGTTCCTGGTCCCATTGGTCCCACGCAGTAGTATACGATCGTACTTGTTGTCTTGCATGGTTTATGCAAGAAATGGTCGGTTCATCGTCACATGCATGTAATTCATCTTCGCTAGAGCAACCAATAACTATGTTTTCATTTAACCATTGTGTAATATCACGACTGGGTAATTGAACCAACACACTGCTAATGGTTGATTGAGCGAACAAACAATGAACCAACCATTGAACCGACGATGAACCGACCATTTTTCGCACAAACCAATACAAAAACCTATAATGAGGTATATTATATCTGCAGCAGTATATAAAATCTGCATCGAGTTTCCTAACTTTCTTATTCTATTGACTAGGTAACCTAACTTACATAAAATATTTTATTTTTCTTAGATGTTATGGCAGCTGTCCAGGGTCAAATTCTGATTACTAATCAGGTATTCTTGGCGGATTATAATGATCCAAGAAGCGCTGCATATTTTCAAATCACTCAAGTGATCATCATCCAGGTACAACATTTAATGTTTTGTTAATTAAATTACCATTTGGAAATGAAAAAAAGAACTCATGGTTAGTTTTTATTTTTTATTTTCTTGATTCGCCCGTGTTGTTATATAATTTATTTTTTATCAGTCAGAATGAAGCAATCTGAAATTGGCTGAGGAGCTTTTCGGAGCGGGCCGGTTTTTTACATCCGGCCCGCTCTGAAACGCAACTGCCCGCTGTGAAATGCAACTGCCCGCTCTTGTTTTCCCGGCGAAAAATGAGGAGTGAAACAATTTTTAAACGAAAAAAATGCAACCGTGCACGAATATACGAATACAGATCTTTTTTATCTTGACCATCAATCCCAACCCCTTCCTTAACCCTAACCCTGTTTGTGCAAATCATAAGGCATAATCTTAATGCGAGACCTTACCACTTGTCTGAAAGCAGACTAGATAGCGATAACCTTTGTTCACTGGTGCAGAAAATGAAAATATTTTATATTATCAGATTAGATATTGTCATATAGTAGAATTTCGAGACTAAAGCTGGATTTCATCTTGCAAGAAAAATTTCGAAATTTTTCGTTCAATCTTTTTTTAAAGTGTGATTTTTTATTAAGTAGATGAATCTTAAGTAGCTGAATACGAAAGCATTTTCGGTGCAATTTCTGATCGGGTTAAATTTAGGTGATTTACACTTACCGGCAGAGACTTCTTCGTAGAAATATTTCGCTTTATTTCTTCTAAATTGTGACCATCCGAATAAATAAGTTAGACTTTACCGCTCACAATTAAACCGATATATTTGTACAAAATGTGAATGCGAGTTTTAAAATACATCATGTTTTTTTATTCTATTACAGCTAACCGGACTCTTCAGAAGAACTGCGACACTGCGTTCTAAGTTTCTCTCAATCACCATCCTAGGACTATTGTAAGTGTTTTTGACGCAGTCATCATTAGAATATATTGAAAATTTCATTCCATCCATAAAGCTGACCTTTTTTTAAAAAAAATGGCACAAGTTGTAAAACTTTGCGTAGTTAATCCCCGAGCCAACGGCACGAAGCGCTGTTCCGAGCGTAAGCCCAGGGCGAGGGTACTAATTCCGCCCGGCTATTTACCCACCTGGAAAAGGAAAGCACTAGCGAAGTCTAAAGTTCATCAATGATCGCGGGCGTGGGTTAATGTGCGTAGGTGGTCATCCTCACTGATCTCAAAATATAGCGGCATTTGCATTATAACGACTGCATGACGACAGCGAAATAGCAAACCTTTCTTGATTTGTATTGCAAATAATTATTGCAAATATATTTCATTTTTGCAAGATTTTGTAAATTTCAAAAGCTTTTTGATAAAAAGGCGAAAGAATTGCGTAAAGCAGGGAGCAAAGACGCCTACGTTAATTAATGAAGGTAATTAAGTTTGTTTTAAATTTTGATGTATTGTCTGCTATATAATTGCTTTAAAAGCTGATCGTTGCGTACAATGAGGAAAGACAGCATATAATTTTAGGGTATCTTTATTGGTTACCCAGTTTTTTATTATATTGAATTGTTTAATTAAATAAAAAAGAAAGGAAAGTTATTTGTATGCGACAATTTGAAATCATTTTATTTCAAACTCAAAGTTTATCGATAAAGGTTAAGTTTAGTAATAGAATAATAATTTTATAAAGTACATTTTAAAACGTTTTGCGAAGCGCTTGGATTATTCAGTTATAAAAATATTGTTGATGAAATTATCGTGTTATTACCATGACAACTACTTTAAATACTTCATGTTCGGAAAATATAATGGTTTTGTCAGTTAGACGAAGGTTTCTGCATGCATACATGTATTTTCTAGTATAAATTTGATAAAAAGTATCACACCGTACAAAGTGAGCAAATTTTCACACTTCCTGTTTTTTTAAGATGTCAATACTGATCAATGTTTTGATGCAGGATGCATAGAACAAATTAAATTGTGTGTAATTTCACATTGAGTGCCAAATTTAATTTTTTATTGTTTCGTCCTTCCAATGATAGTTTTAAATTAAATCGCCACTATTATATTATGCCACTATAGCCATGTATAAGTCAAACAGTGGGCTAGTTGCGCCGTGGGACCTATGCTTTTTTTGAGGGGGGGGGGAAGGGGGGGCAAGGGGGGGCAAGGGCAACACTTTTCCGACAAAAAAATTTTCGGACAACAACACTCTAAATCTCCTTCCCTTCCGTCGACAACTTTTTTGGTAAAAAAATTTTCTGGACAATAACGTTACAATTGCTTTCGTACCACTTTGCCCGATTTCGGTAGCACTTTTTCCCATGCTTCACCACGAAGATTCCGACAACATTGTCAATTTTCCGACGGGTCTCAACAGTAGGGGGGGCATGGAGCCACTTCTGCCCCTCTCCCCCCCGGCCACGGTGCCACTGCAGTGGGCCCTTTGCATGACATTTAGTCACGATACAATAATCAGATTTATGTTCCATTTTCTTTCTATCGTTTTGAAAATATCACTGTTCTCATCCATCCAGTCACACAAGAGTATCACAAAACATCATTCAAATTAATGTTTAACATTGCAATTTGCAGTCAAGGATCTGTGGGTGTCGACTATGTTGTAACCTTTAACGACACAAGTGGTGTAAATAATGAAATAATACAGGAGGAATTAGTCGGAGCATTGAATACGACAAACAATGACACATTTCCTGGTGGTCTTCAAATCAGCAGCGATTTAACATTCCAAGGTGCTAATGTGACATACAATGAATTGAAAATACTAAACGTTGGTAGAAATTTTAAAGTGCAAAGTCATCCTTATATTTGTTGCAGCAAATGGGGCTTATATACTGTATATGTGTGCTCGGTAGCAAGTTCTTTGCCTGGGATAAAGTTTTATATGGGGTGGATCGTAATTATAATATAACACTAAACACATTACTGTAGGTTATCGGCAAACGTCCTGTCCCGCCCACAGAATACCTAATAGGGTAGTAGGTTTTCCAACTTTTTGACAGTTTCTGTCCTATGTTGCACATATTATATCCCTTTCTGACCGTCACCATAAGGATGAAATAGTTAGGTACCCGTGCCATACGGATTGTCGAAATACGCACAAGGCAATTTCTTATACAAAAATAGCTACACTTTGAGATTACGCCAATTGATCCTTCCATTTATACCGTGCTTAAGATTTGCTGTGACAGAGTAGTGATAGGACATTCTCAATGGAAAATTATAACTTTGGATAATTAGTCACCCTCGTGCAATATACAACACCATCAACACACTATAGTCTGTCAACGCACGCTAAACATACCATATTCAAGGACATTTTTTCTCATATATATATATATATATTAGTCTTGCTTTTGTAGTCTATCTTGAACAGAATCACTTTTCTCTTTCATTTCAGATTACGATGAATGTAATCCAACAGGAAGTAACCCCACCCCTGTTTGTGGTCACAATGCAACTTGTGTCAATAGAAATATTAGTTATGATTGCGTTTGTGATGAAGGATTTGTAAACAATGGCACCAGTTGTATACGTAAGTACTTTTATCCCAATTACTCCACAAGAAAATATACATTACATTACTGCTATAATACCATGATCACCTCCGGTTCTATTACCCGAGCGGGCATTAAAATCTCTAAATTGTAGCTCAACGGGCAATTTGCTAATTGGTCCGCTCGACTGTATGCATGGCCGAACATCGAAACAATACCTTCTTTAAAGAGACTTTTTTATGTACTGTTAATTATTACAGGTGTATAAAAAAAAGGTAATCGAACTTCAGCGCGCTATTGTATGTGAGTTACTCGGTGTATGAACATGTTTTTTTCATATTCAGAAAGATCAGGCTTTTAGCTATTGAATGACATGTTTTTCATGTCAAGTCGAGAAAAAGTGAGCAAGTACGAGTCCGATAAAAAATGTTAGTCAGAATAGCATATTTTCACCTCTGTGCCTAATTAAAGCAGTGCATAACAAAAGAAAAAGCAGTTAATCACGAATTTGTCACAGCTTAGCTAAAATTTATTCCCACTTAATAGTTAATAATAATTATGAATATGTGCGTAGTTTAATGAAGTAAAATTCATCAACTTAGTTAAGTCCTAAAGGTTTTTAATGTTCAATAGTTTTAGACTCACTCTCAACGGTTATATTATATGCGATCTGACTAACATTTTTTATCGGATTCGTATTTGCTCATTTGTCATCCATTTTGCATGAAAAACATATCGTTCAACAGCTAAAAGCCTGATCTTTCCGGATGTGAAAAAGTCATACGCAGCGTAATTCAGATGCAATAGCGCGCTGAAGTTCGATTACCTATTTTTGATACACCCTCTATACAGACTTATTTGGATAATAGAAACTAACTACGGTACCATAGTATTAAGTTATTACAAAGCAACAGCATGACATGAGGGAAATTAGTGATTAAATGCCCCGAAGGCTCGGGAGGTTTGTGGAATTCCCGAGGGCGCAGGGCCGAGAAATTCCACAAACTCCTCGCCTTCAGTTGGGGCATTTAATTAATCACCAATTTCCCTCATGTCATGCTGTTACTCATAATAACAAATAATTTGAAAATGTGTTTTCATATATATACTCTTTACCAAGTCATTTAAAACGGTTAAAGCATCCTGTTTGAATGATGCCCAGGATTGTAAAAGGGTCGGCTTATTCCGTTCCATCCTAATCAATGAATAACTGCATGGTAAAAGTTATACTTACATCATCTA
This sequence comes from Paramuricea clavata, assembly GCA_902702795.2. NCBI lineage: Eukaryota > Metazoa > Cnidaria > Anthozoa > Malacalcyonacea > Plexauridae > Paramuricea > Paramuricea clavata. The sequence continues at coordinate 2,912 of CACRXK020006974.1, read as the reverse complement.
AGATCTACAGTGTATATCATCATATACTTATAATTAAATGCCAATCTTCGTGCTATTAAATACTTTCAACTTGCAGTTCGAAGTTTTCGCGAGCCGTTAAAGCAGTTTATACTGCTACTTTGCTTTTGCTATCGGCCTTGGGGTTTTAACCGCATGATGTTATGCACGAAAGTGACAGGATGACCAATAATCCTACACACTTGCACGTGTGCTTGTAAACAACCACTTGGGGTGCGTTCCTTTAGTGCATTCCGGATTTAGATCTTCAAATCCGATTATCGATTTTCAGTTTCATTTAGCAAAATCTCCAAATAGATTCGAATCTGATAAATCCACCTCAACATATGGATTTTTCGGATTCAATCTGAAACTTGATTAGGATTCAACGTTCCTTTTGAGCTTATGGCGTTCTAGCATGTACCTTGACCCGACCGAAAGGTATAGTAGGACAGAAAACTATGGTGTAAAAATGGCGGTAAAACAGTAGGCAAATTCCGATTCTCACAATTCGTTCCATTTGTTTAACGAATCCAAACAATCCGAATCCTAAAAATTCATATCTAGATTTACAAAAGAAACGCTCCTTAGATATTTTATTATATTATTGTATAAAAAAATCCACTTTTCGCATTATTCGGCTTAAAAAAACTCACCATCAACGTTTCTACCAATATCCAGCCATTCAATGTAATCGTGCCCTTATATTTAAGTTTCGCAACTATTATGTTTAACATGGATTGAATAAAACGAAAATGCATCCTTCCTCAAAACTATGATATAAAAAAGAAAAGCAAATTATATTTTTGTACTTAATCATAATTAATTCAGAAAACTGCAACAGACTGTGCAAGCACATGGGCGTAATGGGGGAAAAAAGTTCTTGTATTTTGACTGTAACATTTTCATGATTTGTAAGGCTTTGATTTCCTTCAATGTACTTTAAGAAAATTTGGTCACTTTTAAATGAAATTTCAGGATGTTCTGACGGAGGACACGGATGCCACGAACATGCTTCATGTAATGAAACTGAGGGTTCATTCGTCTGTACCTGTAATGCTGGGTATTCAGGAGATGGAATTAGTTGTGAAGGTCAGTTTACAGTTACAGATGCTGTAAAGACCGTAATTTAAACAAACACTTTGTTTACATTTTGAACTCAGTGCTACAGTTCAGGGTTCGTAGCGGTCTTTGAAATCCTTGAAAGTCTTTATAATAAATTTGAATGCAGGTCTTTAAGATCTTTGAAAAGTCTTTGAATTGTGTGAAAAAGCGAAGGAAGTCTTTAAACGTCTTAAAATTCTTTGTGAGGAATTGATTATACGATTTTCTAGCTAATAAAATAGATTGATTGAAGCAAGATTTTCGCAAATATCGACAAAAAGGCGCATTTTAGGATGTGATTTGACTGGACTAATTACTGTGTAAAAATGGCGCTTGCACCAGGCTTACACTCGCAATTTTTCGACAGCTGATTGCTCTCAAAGGGCTTTGACAATAGGCAGAAAAAATCTTTGAAAGTCTTTGAATTGTTTCGGTCTTGGAGACTACGAACTCTGAGTTGTAAAATATGATTAGATATATATTATACTGAATTTTTAACACTCTTCTGGTTCGCTATGCTTGTATATAAACCAGAGATTCATTTCAAGAAAGTTCGGAAGGTGCGAAATATTAATAACATTCACATGTTCGGATCGCGACCATTGGAATGTAGGCCTGCGCAGAAGGAATACGCAGAACGGACCTTATATACAGCATCTTTAAAGGAATACCAACTGCATGGTTTTCGCGTGCAGGATCATATTAGTTCCATCCATGCAGGATAATGTCATCCTTGCACGCGATACCCCAAGTTTTATAAAATAACTACAGTGAAACAGCGATTTGACTTTATTAAATTAAATACATTTAATCGTTATTGAAACGGACAACTTTATTAACTTTATCCCCGAGCCAACGGCGCAGAGCGTCGTTCCGAGAGGGTACTGATTCCACTCTGCTGTTTACACCCGAGGAAAGGATTCAAAGCATTTGCAATTGCGGGCGCGTCGCCATGTTTCATCGTATCATGGGTGGAGCTCTTCACTAATCTAAAAGATATGGGTGTTTGCTAGGAGAAAATCGTTTCATACAATGAGCTTTCAAGCAATTTTGCATTGGAGAAATTAAAAAGAATTGATTTAATACCTTGGTAATCGTGAAATATAGCGTGAGCAAGTTTACCTTGAATCTTTAATGTTTATGAATTTTCTTGCTTTAAATTTTTGCGTAAAACTATGCTTCCTTTTTCAACTACGTAGCTGTAAGGTTCCCAAATTAGTTTAATTTTTAAAAAAACCTTAAAATGTAAAGGAGAATTCTAGACTTAATCCTGACCAAGGCACATTCGTTTTATGAAACACCAGTATCTCTGGCACCGATTGGCTGTTCAGACCACAGCGCTATTATATGGAAATCGAAAGAACAAGCTCAAGGTAAAAATGAGATAAAAAAGATTACAGTGAGACCCATTAAAAAAACGAGGTTGCGCCTGTTTGAAGACTGTATCGGTCTAGAGACGTGGTCAGCGGTTTACGAGGCCTCGTGTATTAACACCAAAGTGAACGCCTTTTTATCGATTACTAATGCAATGATTGATAACTGTTTTTCAACAAAAATTGTCAAGGTCCATAAAGATGACAAACCCTTTATGACTGGGAGGATTAAACAAATGATATCTAACAGAAATAAAATGTACCAACGTGGGAGAATGGAAGAATACAGATCGCTTCGTAATAAAATTACCTCAGAAATTCGGAAAGAGAAGCAGAAATATTACAGTGAAAAAATCAAACCTGCTCGTTGTTCCAATTCAAAGCAGTGGTAGAAAAATATAAAAAACATTACTGGACAGAGTAAACAGGAATTTATTC
>CACRXK020006973.1:0-23903 GCA_902702795.2 Paramuricea clavata | reverse complement strand
AGTCTGCGATGCCAGTTCATCCTAAAGTTCCTCCTACAGTTTCTCCTAAAGTTTCTACTAAAGTTATTTCTGCTCCTTCCTCTACACAAGTGACTACATTTACTAAAAAGCAGACGACTGGTCCAAAAAGAAAACAAATTGGCTTAGATCGGTGCGCTTCTTGTGAAACGAGCGTGCAACACACACGAAACTGTAGATAACAGTGAAATCAAATTTCCCAGCACTAGTAAAGGAATTTCATCTGTAACTCCCAACACTGGTCCTACTTCAGAAAAATCTAACACCAAAACACAACGAACTTCCACCAATTCGTGGCCAGATGATATCTACAACTACGTAAATCTGGTGTCCAGTCTTCCTAATTCGAAAAAGTACGAAATTCTGTGCAATCATTGCCATTGGAAACCTGGTTCTGATTTTTCTTTTCCTCCACGCGAAAATATTGGTAGACGTTTCCGGTTGGCATAGTTATCACAATTTCCAAGGTTGGCTTACTCTGCTGTGGCAAACGGTGGTTTTTGCGTCACTTGTGTTCTTTTTGGCAGTGAAAGCACGCATAATGCAAGCGAGCTCTAACTATTGATGACCAGTGCTCTTCCTCCAAGTGCTTCTGCTGTCCAGAGACTATGTCAGCATGGTGAAAAATCCAATGTTCACGCAACGGCAACTTTCCGTGCTACACAGTTTAAGCGAATGATCGAGAATAAGACACTTGCTATCGATGCATGTGCAGCTGAAAAAACCCACCGCGTAAAAGACCTGCGTTGCAACTGAAACGCCAAGATGATTGAGTTCGATGTACAGCCCTAATTGGATATTTTTTGCTACGAAGAACCTGAAATACACAGGAACAGTACATGCGGTACATAGTTGTGGTTTTATGTAAGTACAGTGATTTTGTAACATTCTAATGTTGTAACGTTGAAGAACATGGTATGCTGTTTAAATATTTGACATATTTAGTGCGTTTCGTTATTTGCTCTCTAAAATATGGCGAAATTAATGACGAATTATATGATAGAATTCGATGCTCAGAACTCGGGAAATGGCATTTCCGGGGTTCAAATTTCAAAAATTTTCCAGGGGGGGAATGCCCCCGGACCCCCCTAATTATTGACGGTTTTGGAGTGAGCCACGGTCAGGGTTTAGGCTGGATCCGCGCCTGTCGACAACAGCATATGTATCAGTTTCCATCTGAACGGAAATAAAAGTGCAAAATTTGATAAAGCTATTAGGAGTTAATAAAAATAGGATCTTGTCTGTTGAATGAGAGAACTTACAGTAGTCATTTTTCTAAGCTCCCTCTGTTTTGCTAGACTGCCTGTATAACAGTCATATAGTGTGTGGCCAAAATGCCATCAGCAATTAAACACCTAATTAATTCGTAGCTACTCAATTATGTCCAAATAGAACAAGATATCAAAACACCTCACTATAATGAAAATGTTTTGCACACATAGTTCAATTCTGATACAATGAAGACAAATTGTTCTGTACGTAGTAATTAATCCATTAACATGCAATGTGCCCCATGTGTGCTCCCTACTTTAGTATTTACTCTGTCTAACACAGGATGTCGTGCTTTAAAGTAAAATTAGGGTAAGCAAGGGTGCATTTGGCATTAGAATAGGTAATCGCATAGGGCCAAGTAAAATTAAGGTTTAATTTCACGCTTGTTTTCAAAGTTTCACAGATTGTTTGAGTCGTGAAACGACAAAACAAATACTGGAAATTGAATTGAGTGGAGTGCAATTTGGACTGAAATCAAACGCGTGATTACAAAATCGCACAACCGCGAAGTGTGATTTGTAATCACAAGTTTGATTTCGGTCCAAAATTGCAGGACACGAAGTCACAGACGGTCCAATCTCGCAAGGTGCAGTATAGTATAGTAATGTATATTATAATAAAAATATGTCATAAAATAAAATTTTTTAAATGAACTTGACTTGCCTATTTGACTTGATGTGTGTTCTCTTTTTATTCCTTTCTTGTTGGACTAGTATTTTCTGAGACCTTGCACTCAATGGTACTAGTATTGTGTATACTAGTACCATCAAGTGCAAAGTCTCGGAAAATATTAGTCCAACAACAAAAGAGGAATAAAAGGAGAACATGCACACACTATCAAATAGGCAAGTTCATTTTAAAATTTATATTTTATGGCATATTTTTACTATAATATACATTACTATATAAGTCTATACTGACAGTTGCGTAGCAAACTCGATAATTGGGGGGGGGGGAGCAATATTCATATATTAGTGTTCACCGACCTTAAAAACAATTGATTTGGAAATAAATCAATAATGCAGAATACGAATATTGCCCCCACCCCCACACACAATTATTAAGTTTACTACGCCACTGTATACTGACCCTTGCAAGATTGGGCCTCTTGTGCTTTATTATATTCATTTTGAAATCATGAAGGCCATGCAAAGTCTGTATTAATGTAAACAAACGCGCTTTGTTTACATTTTGAACTCAGTGCTATATAGTTGTAAAATATGATTAGATATATATTATATGCTTGTAAAGAAATACAGATCAGAGTTTCAATTCATTAATAACATTCCAATGGTCGGGACCCGACCATTGGAATGTAGGCCTGTGCCACAGAATGCACAGAACGTGTGTGCAGAACGGACTTTACATGGTCTTTTTAATATTTTTGTAAAGCGGAAGCGTTTCTGTTTGCAAAAGACACACCTCCGGTACCTCCCTGAATGCTGTAGCATAGCAACAATAAGCAAACAAGGCGAACTTTTAATAGTTTTGTACTTTTGTTTCAAATATTGCAAGAAATGTTAAAAGAAATTAAGTCATTCATTGGGATAAGAGACAACACAAGTAAGTTTAAACATATTGTAGGTTTTAAGAGTGATTTGATAGAGTGTGTGTTTAAATTGGAAACACGATAGGCAAGTTTTTAATAAACCTTGTTTTGCCTTAAATCTGCTGTTGTTGGAATTTTGACCATGTTTGATAGAAGATTATGTTCTTAATTTGCCTGTTACTATTTGTAAAATTAAAAAAGTCGAAAATTCTTTGCAATTCTTTCATAGTTACTGTACTGTAGCTATCAATATTTTTTTATGTGCAAAAAATTGGTTGGCCAGGCAAAAGTATTCATGACATATGTAGCTTTTTTGTTGGTTTTTTTTCGTATTTGCCATATCAGATTTTTTCTTAAATTGATTGACTGTTTGAATCATACGATTAATCCATTGAGCCGTAATCCACCCAAGTGTTCCCTACTTATTTTTTTTACTTGTCTAACGCAAGATGATTTCACTTGTCCATTGGGAATGGGAAGCTCTGCAGCTTACTAAGATAAATATGATTAATTGGCCAGAGTAAATTTGAAGGTGTATTTCCGAAAGATCTTCGGTGCAGAACAGCGACTCGAACAAAATTTGGCCCACATTTTTGGGGCAGATTGATCACAAATATTGATTTGGCGCAACAATTTGGCCCCAAAGATCCATTTGGCGCAGAAATTTGGCAAAGATTTGGTCAAGCAGTTGAGAGTTTATGTAACAGATTTCCGAAAAGCGCATATTTTTCGCGACAATTTTCTTGGCGCATGAATTCGAAAAATCTTCGGCGCAGAAAAATTGAGAGATTCGCCCTGGTTAATTGGCTGAAGTGAGCACTCTAATGTGATTGGTTGAAAGAAGGCACACAATTTCAGCACAAATCGCACTGCTACGAGTGCATTTTGTGCTGAAATTGCACCCCTGTGAACCAGTCAGATTGCAGGAAACACCTCTGATTTCAAAATGAATATAAAAAATGGATTAATCAAGTATTGTTATGTACACTAATTAACACACTATTTCAAATTTGCAGTCTTGGCAGTAATGTATGTGTCATTAAATTTCATGCTGATGCTGGTTATTTTATTGCAGTTGATTTCACAGACTTGTCCACCCATATTTCAAACTTTCTTCAGAAATTAGCAAATTTGTTGCCAACTTATAATGGAGTTCAGAGCAGATAATTTGTAAACAGAAAGTTGGTATAGCTGTTAAGAAATACAAAATTAAATGCTCAGATAATAAAACTTTTTTTAATATTGCTATAAGCGTATGGTAGCAACAAATATTGGACTTCTAAACAAAGATTGAAATATTCCTAGCCAAATTTAAGGAAATCATCTGCATTATTTAGTACCTTAATAACCACTAACTGTTGGTGTGCAATACAGCCATGAACACGACTTTCTTATGACCAAGGTCAATCTTTATTGCCTTTCGCTTGAGAAGGTGGGAAGGAAGGACTTTCATTGTTGTCCAGCGAACAGTAGCCTTATGAACACCAATTAGCCGAGAATCACATGGAGTTGTGAAAAGAGTATCGGTTCTCTCGTAAACTCGACAGAGATATAATTCATTTCCATTCTCATCAAGATTAGCGACGTTGTCAACCACTTCACAACAAGATGAACCAGTTAAAAGAAAAGCATTGTCTGGTTTCTTTAGACTGATTTTCGCTTCACATGTGGGTTCAATAGCACCAGAATACTCACTCAGTCGTTTGGCAACCTGTGCAATAGGATTCTTTCCGGACCGTACAAGTCTTTTCAACCTTTGCATGTAGTTCTCAAATGGAAAGGAACTACATGCATCCAAGCTTCCAAATTCTTTCACTTCATCAGCCAAATGAACCATGCTATGCACGTTATAGACCAAAAATTCATCACCATATAAAATTCTCCCCTGCTCGACAAAGTATTCCATCAGCTGTTTGGCATAGTCTCTGTGAGACTGACTTAACATTGGACACACCAAAATACAACTGGCAACACTTAGACACAAGAAGTGCTGAAATTGTTCTTCTTTTAGGATACTGTTTAAAACTATCTTACCCGTATATAAAAGGAACTGTCTAAATTCAGTGGCTTTCCACCGGTCAACATCAACCAAACTCCTTGGCTTTCGTGCAAATGTGCTAGGTATGCAAGATTTGAGGTCTAGTAATTTAGTACTAATTGTTTCCACTTGACCAACTGATATTTTCACTTGACGTTTTCCTCGCATCCATGTCAAAATCAATTTCCTAGTGACTCCTAAACAAAGTTGATGCATATAGTCAATTCGAAATTTTTTAATCATGTCAACTTGAAGATTACAGAATGGACTTGTACCATGATGATGTCCTTCATCAACCTGTTCTCTGAAGGAGGTATCTGTGCGCAATTCAATATCTTTCAGCAAAGGGTATATCACTCTTCCAACCCACAAGCCCTTTTGTGCACATTTGTCACATCCAAAATAACCGGAGCATAACTTAGTGCCTTTTACAAGAGCTCTTGCGGGAGCATCACAAACAATGCACCTCAAAGTAACTTCAACTAGCCGACCACCATCCTGTAGTCCATTTTCCAGAACATCATCCAAATCTCTAATAACATCTTCCAAGAATTCTAAATCTTTAGGTTTTGATTTACCACAAGTTAGCACAACAGGAAAAACTACTACAGGCTTCATGCTAACAATGGCACATAACACTGGCCACAAAGACATGCCTGAACTCTTGAATAATGGAAGACCATCAATATTCAATGAAATTTCTAGAGAATTGGTCCCCCTAACTGTATCTGGAGGGTACTTCTTAAAGTGCTTCAACAACTGACTAGCTAGAGGGAAATAAATATACTCCATTCCAGACTTTTTCTGGATAGTAATATTTCTTTCTGTTTGCAACAATGTACGGGCAGTAACAGGCAAATTTGGATGGCCATTCTCCTTGAGAAGAACAAGAAGTCCATCAAGCGCATTGTGTTTGATGAGAAACTTGTTAGCCCAGTTTCCTAAGCCTTCAGCAAGAAAAGCATCATTTACATTATTGTCTTCAGAGTCAGACTCAGAAGACCAGCAGGGATCAGGCCTAATCTCATCTAAATCATCACTTTGAGCATTTGAACAGCTTGCTTCAGAGCAGGTCTGCCCACGTTTGGGGGAAGGCTCCAGGACATCTTGTTCAGACTCAGTGTTACTGTTTCCTGGCGACGAATTAAAAGAGAGTTCGAGTAACTCTGTACTTTCATCTTCGGAAGGTGTAGCATCACACTGAGCACGTCTCAAAGTTCGAGCTGCTGCAGCCCAGGTTCTTTTGTACTGTGCTCGCTTAGTTGCTTTCATTACCACAGCTATAGAACAAATAACTGTCATATTAAATTCAACTGCTTAGTTAGTTACCCGTTGAAAGCTACAGGTCGGATAGCCGAAAGCTCGTCAAATAAAATATTTGGTCAGAGAAAGTTTGAATTTAATATGTGGCCACGCATCATCTATATTTAGATAACTGTCAGTTGTACAAACGCATTATGTAGTTGCTTTGTTTTAATTTATATGCATGGGCTATATGTTTTCTCCAATCTCAAAATAAAACTGATATGAACTCATTTTCTAAGGGCCAAATTCTCTAAAAGGATATGTGGTCAACATTTGTATGAACATTTTTTTGAGGAGGGTTATTCGGGTCTTAATGATTTTAAGGCAGAGATAATTGATGTTATGGTGTTAATAAACCTGAGAAAGTTTTTGGATTTAAAAATTGAATACTTATTGAGGGAGGAATACTATTAGTGTATGCAAAATAGGATTGAGCCAAGTACAGTAACATCGTTCCCATCTTGGCCCTGTAGCTCAGATGGGTATAGTTGAGTAACTTGTGTAATTTAAAACTAACTGAGGTGAAATAAGCATTGTGAAGTTACTGGATATACAAAAAGTATGTGTAGTGTGGCCAGCCAACCTAGCCACTAAGTATGTAAGCATGCATGAAGTCGCTAACTCGAAAAATCATTTGGAGCCAGTTATCTATGATATAACGATATGTATATGTACATATCAGAATAATGATGCTTTGCAAATATACTGTGAGCATTTAATTACTGCAGCAAGTTACTAAGGTACTAGTAGGGCATTTGAGCATTTTATGTCCATCCCAGCTCAGGGACATAAATACTTGATCAGTTGATCACATTGGCAGGGGTAAAAAAACTGGGGTTATAGCGATATGCCTAAAAATATATACAGCAGCCCGGTCATTCAAACCCTTTGGTAGTGGTAGTCCACCAGGAATAGCTGCTCCCCTGCCTATACACCTATGCATTTGTAATATGTTAATCCTTTATTTAACACACAATATATCTCATGCACAGGCAGTTAAAATTGACAATTTATACAGTCTCTTTTAGTCTTGAAACCTCTTGTAGTTTTGAAACATTCAGCAGTAGATCAAGATTTATTTGAAGGTATTGGATTAATGAAAATCATAAAAAAATCAAAGCATTGTTTCATAATGGCAATTGTTGAAGACTATTATATGGCGCAAATTGTGATATTAAATAATCAATATTTTTATAACAATCCATTTTAATCCTGCCTTGATGTTGACCATCTGTATTTGTTTGCTATATTTCTTTGTTTTTGAGTATTTATTACTTCTGTTTTAAATCTTACTTGGTTTGGTGCGCATTGTGGGCACTTCCAGTAACAGTGTGCCAAACATGCAAAATTTTTTGCCCTGCCACAGCCAGATCATTCTATTAAGGTTACAGGACACCTTTTTTGGCGTTTTGCGGAAAATCGCTACTGCGCGCTCAATATCAGTCCGATTTTCATCAAATTTTCACCAAATGTTCTCCAGTGCATGCAAAATATGGTAAAGTTGTAAAATTAACAAACAATAAAATAATGTAAGAATTATTCAGGAAAATCTTAAATCGCGGTACCGTTACGCTTTTGAGTTATGTTCCTGCTGGTTTTAAGTTATATTTATGAAAATATAATTTTTATACAGTAAAATAGTTGTTCTAAAAAATCGTGTTCGGAAATTTTTGTTTATTTCGTCATTCCGCTGATATGGCGATTTCTTTGACGACTGCAATATATTTCTGAATTGTTTTAGTAAATTGCTCTTTATTTTTAAAATATTCAAAATTAAAAAAAAGCCGAACACGATTTTGAAACTGACGTCTTTAGCTATGCCCTGTGAAAATTTGAGAAAAATTGGTTAAAACCCGCGGGAGCACAACTCGTTTGAAAATCAGTAATTACCGTAAAATTTTTCGGGAGAAAATTGAATTTGAATATTACATTTTCAATGTTTTTCTTATTGCAGCGAAATGTATTTTATTAAATAACTCTGCGAGTTTTCAACATTTTCCGTTCAAACTTGGTCAGATAGTAGAACTAGTCTAATGCTTTCATGGAAACCAATAAAAAAATTTTAGGCAAAATTAACACTCAAAGGTGTTCTGTAACCTTAACTGCCCAGTTATACAAGCATCAGTTTTAATGTATTGTGTTATTACAAATATTTCAAACAAATGTTTCTGGTCTGACTTAAAAATATACACGCTAGCTGTAGCTAAGAGTGATCTATATTTTCAGAATATTTTTATATGCGAAAGACTTCAGGCGGCCATCTTTGAAATTGTCAAAACAACAACCTTTGGCCTTTCAGGAAATCACCTAAGGCCTTCTTCCCGGTAAATATGTTAATACTTCAATACGTACCTATTACACTATATAGTATATATTAATTGTAATAACCTGTAAAAGCAACTCCTAGTTCATATTTTGCCTTTAACACGCAAAACGAGCTGGTTACGAATTTAGCGCAAACCGACAAAATCAAAGAAATTGTTTGTAGCAGACATATAATTTCCTTTGATGTCTCAGGCAGACGACATTCAAAGGACTTTAGACTTCACATATGTGATATCATAGAACTAATATCATAGTATGAGATCAATACCATTATAAATAACACAATTTATTTAATATATACTTACATCAAAGTCTCTGTGTTGATCTGTAGTGGGTATTATTTTCGAAGCTTGAAATAGGCAACAGAGAGAGTATTCAATAGACGCTACAAAATAATGCAGAATATTACTATGAATATACGTTATTATATATAGCCCTGATTACACAATTTAAAGAAACATATACACGCAGTATTTATACTTACATTTAATGCGTTGATATCACAAGTAATATAAGTAAACGCAGATATAGAACATCCAAGCAGCCAGAAGAAATATCCACAACAGGCGAGGGAAAGTATGGGAATAACCACGAAATAAACATAATATGCATCTGACACAGCATTAGCTCAACCAATCAGCGCGCGGCTTTCTCACTAAACCTGTTGTGATTGGTTCATCGTTATTGATGCGTAACCCGCGCTCAGGCATTTTGCCGATCGCTGTCAGAAAACCTTTCTTTGGAGCAACTCCAGCCAGAATTGCTTTGGAAGTTCGAAGCAAACTGGTGTTCAGTTTGTTCGAATCATTCGATCACTCTAGCTAGACCACGCTGTAAGGTCGCTATAACGTCGCTATAACGTTGAAATATAACGTTGCCTGGTGGTTAGGCTTTGACGTTCGGAATAACGTCGAACAGACGTTGTTAAAACGTTTCGATCACCTCGTGTTTAGGCGCACAATTAAATAATTGGCATGGACATATGCAGCTATATAGGCATTCAACAAGAATAAATTTAGTTCTATATATTATCAATATGAGTACACACAGTACGTCTGTCGATCGTGGTAGAGTAATAATTACTGGTCTGATTAATCAGTCAAATCTCTGATGTCGATCGCCGAGGCCATAAACGTTAATTATGACTCTTTCAACAGTTAATGACAACTTTTAATTTAACTATAGCAGTTGAGTCAGTTCGATATCTACATGTGAGCGTTCTACTTGAATTATAAAATATAACGTAGCGCAAATGCCGTTGGAATTTTCTGTGCCACGTTCACTTCTTTGGTTGGGAAAACTTTGTTTCAACATATAATATGTAACGTTGCGCAGACGTTATTGGAATGTCATGCTGTAACGTTGTCTATGAGTAACGCTATAACGTTGCGCAAACGTTGTTGGAATGTTTTTGCGCCATGTTCATTTTGTTAGAGGGAACGTTGCTTTAAAGTAATAACGTAACGTTGGCCAGACGTTGTTAGAAGGTCAGTGGTAGCCATGGCGTAACGTTGAACGAAGGTTAATCTATAACGTTGCACAGATGATTTAAATTTCAAACTTCGTCCTGACCTTAATATTAATGAAGAAGGAGTAATTGAATCACTCTTCATTGAAATAGTCACAACAGTTGGCAAGAATATAATTGTTGGCACGATCTATAGACCGCCGAACAGAAAATTTGAAATATTTGAAACTAGTATAAGTAAAATTCTTACAAAAATAGACAAGTCAAAAAAAAACTTACTTAATGGGGAATTTTAACATAGACCTTTTAAAGACTGAAAGTTGTGACATTTCTGACAGATTCAGTGAGCAACTTTTTACGTCATCATTTCTCCCTCTTATAACTAGGCCTACGAGGATAACGGAACACACCGCAACATTAATTGACAATATATTCACCAATGATATTGAACAAATTGAAAGCAGTAAGAATGGATTGATTTTTACTGATATTTCAGATCATCATCCTATTTTTCATGTTACATCTTTAGCAAGGAAAATATATAATTCTGAAGGCAAAACTTCGCAACATCAAAGAATTATAAACAATAGCAATCTTTTATCATTTTCAAATGCCATGAAACTTATGTCATGGGATAACTTTATTGAAGACAATGACCCTTGCAAAGCAAAGAACATCTTTCATAATAAACTAATACAAGCACTTGAAAAGAGCTTTCCTTTGGTAAATGGACAAAAACAAACTGTCGACTATGACAATAGTCCCTGGATGACTCAAGGTATTTCTAAATCTATAGAAATTAAAAACAAACTTTATAAAAAGTATCTCAAAAACCCAAGTGTTAAGAGCGAAACCACATATAAAAAATACAAAAATAAATTAAAACATTTAATTAAAATAACTAAAAAAGATTATTTTGAGAGTCAGTTTATTAAATACAAAAACAATGGCAAAATGACATGGCAGACCATTAATCGAATATTAAATCGAAACAATAAAAAGAAGGAAGGGCTTCCTCATATGTTTCGAGAAAAGAACTCAAATGTCAAGTATTCTGACCCAATTGAGATTGCAAACAAATTCAACGAATATTTTCTAAACGTTGGACTGGATCTGGCCAAAGGTATTCAACAAAATGACACAATACCATTTGAAAATTATCTCAAAGGGACTGAAAATTATCTCAAAGGTAACTATCGAGAAAGTATGTTTACTGAACCTGTTACAGAATATGAAATCTTGATTGAGAGTGATAACTTAAATGTACCGTAACCAAAAGTGCAGGTTATAATATCAGTGCCAAAATGGTAAAAGCAATAAAACAAGAGATTTGCAAACCTCTTGCACATATTTTCAATTTAACTTTTGAAACTGGATTAATACCAAATACACTAAAAATACACTTGTTACTCCTATTTTTAAAGCAAATGAAAAATGTCTATTTGAAAATTATAGGCCAATTTCAGTTCTCGCGTGTTTTTCAAAATTGCTTGGAAAAGTAATGTACAAAAGACTGATCTCATATATTGAAAAACAAAACATTTTATCTAAACACCAGTATGGTTTCAGGAAAGATCGCTCCACTGAACATGCTATTATTGAATTGACTGACAAAATCTCAAAGGCCATAGATGAAGGAAAATACACAATCTGTATTTTCCTTGATCTATCTAAGGCTTTTGACACAGTTAACCATGAAATTCTTCTAAAAAAAACTAGAACATTATGGTATAAGAGGAAATTGTTTAAAGTGCCTATATCACTTGTGGGATCTTTACGAATTTGGAAAGAGCAGAAAAAGTTAGTTACTAAGTTCTTCAACCTTTTTTGATTTAGTTCAATAGTTTCTGAGATATAGGCCCTCAAACATGGCAATTTTCAAAAAAATCTGTCGTCTTGGGGGACTGGGACTCAGGAACCGGTCGTTCGTCAAGTATTATAAAATCAATTACATTTTTGCATCGCGGCCGACAAAAACATAAAGATAAATCGCTATGTCTAGCTCAGAATCGTCCTCTACTGTTGACGAGGGCTCCTATGGTTGCCCTGAATATGAAATTGAAGATGAAGATTTGGAAACGACGTCAAAAGATGGGTATGAGAGTGAGACATCATATGCCGTCGAAGAGGAATTGCTAGACAGCATGGACTCGTTAGCATACACTGACGAGCCCCTTGCAGACGAATCATGGGTCGAAGAATATGAAAGAAGACAAGACGAATATACCAGGGAAATAGAGGAATTAAATCTTCGACTAAACGGACAAAACCCCGTGAATTCTTGGTAAGATAATCAATATCTTTGGCCGCCATATTGCCATGGTCTGATGGAATATATATGTTTACATAAACTATATTGTATTAATACTGAAATCACAACAGCTAAACCATATTTTTTTCTAGGTGCAATTGTGGTTTCTGTAATACAGATAATTTAGTAGATGCAAAGGAATGTCGCTGTTGCACTGAAATACCAAAGTGTGTTGATGCATTGACTCTCGCGAATAGCCAACAAATGTGTATCACAAACCATCCAGGATTTGACGCGATTTGTCTAAACAGGTGGGCTTTGGAGCTCGCAACCGAGAATTTTAAAACACGCGGTGGTCAGAAATATAGACAAGTTGACTCGAAGGAAAGGTCAGTTCTTATTTCTGACTCATGTGTTATTTAGGGCCTGTATATATATGGAAGCCGGGCTGGCCCGCTTAGCGAGACAGCCCGGTAAGCGGGATGGATTTCTCTTGTTTATATGAGAAAATTTCATCCGCTTGCCGGGACAATTTTGTTACATTGTATTGTTTTGACAGTTGCTAAAAATAGCTTGCGGCGGTATCTTTGAACTTTCATCCCGGCAACCGGGCTAGCCCGCTTGTGAGTGTTTATATGGAGAAATTTCCATCCCGGCAAGCGAGATCTCGCCTCTTTCAAGCGAGATCTCAGCAACCGGGCCAGCCTGCTTGTCCATATAAACTCACGATAATTTTTACTATAAAAATAACTACACAGCGAGATCTCGCTGACCGGGCTGTCTCGCTTACCGGACCAGCCCGGCTTCCATATAAACAGGCCCTTAATATACTAAACAACATCAGTTTAATAATGTAATATAAAATAGTTAATTAATAATACTCCATGGTTTCAGGTTTCTTCGTGTGGTTGCATACAGACAGTTTACCAGATTTGTTCATGGTTATTTGAAAGAAAAGAGAATACCATTGCCAGCATGTGCCTACCATGCTATCCGCACAGCTTTCAAAGAAAATAATGATGATTTTAGAGGGTATGAAGATCTGGAGGAACAGAACTAAATTGAATTATCTGAATGTACAGTATACTCATAAATCATATATTTGTATAATCATATATTTGATTTTTCTTTTCAATCTGTTCTACCCCAGCCTTGTACACAGGCACTTTAGAGAGAAAAAACATATAATCGTGCTAAGCTACTGTACTACAGTATATAGAGATCAGGACGAGCACACACAGGATGTTTGGGGAGGAACAGTTATGTTTTCATGTCACACTATCACAAAACCTAATGCAATCCCTCCCAATAACCCTAACCAATCATATTTTGTGACTGCGTGACATAAAAATGTAACCGGATGAAAGCTCAGCTTTGCCACTGATCTCTATATAGTAGCTAATAACTCAATTATATTCTCTAACAAACCTGGGTATGAGTGGGGCAACCCAATGTCTCCCATAATTACTGGAGCATAGCATTATATAATAAATATGCATTAGCCTCAACTTCATTCTTTGATTTATTTTGAATTTTGTTTGATATTTCTGTCTGCTCACAAAAGAATGAACTTGAAGTTACAATAGACCTTTTATTCACTTTTGACCCAATGGTCCCGTTTTCGGGTTTGTCAGTTTTGGCATACAGGCACACACAAAGGTTATATTCCCATGTTAAGTTTCCTTTGCGATTTGGTTCATGGATGATCTT
Organism: Paramuricea clavata; assembly: GCA_902702795.2. Lineage (NCBI taxonomy): Eukaryota > Metazoa > Cnidaria > Anthozoa > Malacalcyonacea > Plexauridae > Paramuricea > Paramuricea clavata. The sequence continues at coordinate 9,967 of CACRXK020006973.1, read as the reverse complement.
AAGCCCAATAACAAGTAAGTTCTTAACCCTATTGTGCACGAAACACAAGTAAATACCAGAAACGAAAACGAGGCCATTGCATGATCAAACATCAAGAAACAGTAAGGTCTATTGTGTACAATGCTATCACTATGCTTCTGTTATAGTCTATTGGTATTAATCGGAATGAATTAGAATTTATAATACATGTAATGTTACTGAAGGCAATTTTTGCTGCAAGTTGCAACCCAATTTTTGACTGGGTATATCTCACAGATTGTCACTGTTTACTAAACATTTGAATATATTATGTCAAGAAAGTGTCTGCATAGTGACATAAATTGCCTTGTTGTAACATGGCCTTTTCATTGGTAATGTACATTGCTGGTAAAAAAAAACAGTGACTGCATATCTTGCAATTTTTATCTATTTTTTGGGCAGTCTTCTACATTTTTGTGACCTTTCATTGGTCTTTTGCATATTTTGCACTTTGGCTTGCTTCTTGTTGTGTTCACTACTGTATTACTTGAGGCAACCACAACAGGCACTATAAATGTATAAAAAACAAAATAAAGAACACTTTACCCTGGATCGATGGGCTAGTTTAGCAAAATATAAAGGGATTTTACCAATTACAACAGCCTTTTAGGATATTGTATTATTTTGCTCGGCCTAACTCATCAGGGGATAGTGCTGCTACTGATAGGTGAAAAGTAATGCTGTAATGACAATTTTTTTTTAATTAAACAACCTACCAGGATTTGTTGGTGGCACATCAACAATTGGCATGCTTTCCCGTGATTGTTTCTTTTTTATAGCTTCACTGCGTGGCTGTTTGTCAAGCATTGTGTTCATTGGGAGTGGTGTTTCCTTCTTTATTTCTTTCACTTCATTCTCCAATTTTTTATTTACAATTGCATCCACCATTGTGTCATATATTTCATCCACGTAATCTTCAATGTAATAAATAATGCAATAATGTAATTACAAATTAGTAAAAAAATGGTTGCTAGATCTGTATCCCAAATTTTTTTGCTATACTATTTTTGTCATCCTTCCTAACCAAAGATCTAAGAACTTCTGATAGAATATGTGAGCTTATCGGCATGACAAACTTAATAGTCCTGGAACACCAGTCAGTCTTGCCACTGTTATATTGTATTAACTACAGTACATTATACATACCAAAGTTTTGTTGCACTTTCACATTCCGAATAACTGCCTCTCCATTTTTAAATTTTGGGTAGACAACATGGACTTGTTCAACCCCATTCTTCATTTTGTTCTTGCGATTTAGGTTTTTGTTAAAATGAATAACAGCAAGTGCATGCCTAAAATATTCCAATACAATTGTTTAATTAAAGAGTGATAAATATACAAACATGCTATTGCAAAAATCACTATACCTGCAGAACATTCCTGGATAGCTGTATCCAATCATTTTTGGTGAAAATTGATTCAGTACAGAGTGAAAGCCTTCAAGGCAGCTTGTCTGACCAATAGGAGATGCCTTCTTTATACCATTCATCAATTTTTTATTTGTTAAAGCTGCAAGCATTTTCTCATAAGCAATGGAACCTGAAAATGATTAATAGATATTTATTTTATTGAACAATTAAAACTATTCATGTGCATACAAGTTGTGAATATACAATTTTATTCCTTTTTATACCCCCAAAGGGCTTCTGCTTTTTATTTAATTAATTTACTTATTATGAGATTGTACTATTGGAAGAGGGATTTTTTGGTTTTAGCCCGGTATGGAAGGTAAAAAGAGCATGAAGTTGGTCATAAATCTGAGCATGAAGTTGGTCATTTCAATGACCCAAGGATAAGGATTTACAGGCAATTGCATAGAGGAATTGTGGAATATTGTACTAATTATAACAACATTGACATAGCACTACCAACCTTCATCCATCCACTTGCGTGGGTGAATCTCATCTGCATGTGCACACTTATCAAACAACAGGTTTGTCAAATTTTTGTGCTTATTAACAACATGGCTGAAGAAAGATGAAAACTTAGCCCAAATAACATCCCCATTTCCACTTTGCGTTGTTCTGGCACTCCAATATAAGTGGTTTGTACATGGCTTAATCCACTCACTGATTATTTCGTTGCCACTAACTTTAGCAAGTTTTGTCAAGACTTTTGTGACTTCTAAAATAGAATGGTATTACAGCAAAAAAAAATTATATACCGGTACCATCAAAGGAAACAAAAAATGAGAAAGCTCCATATTTCTCCATAATTATTGATATGATTTTATTCTTTACCAGTTAATAAAATTGTCAATCACTCGTGCACTCACTCAGAGCAATATCATACCCCGGTTATTTTATCTTGCATCCTGGTTACAGAATATAAACTGCACCGTAACCATGCCATGCCATGATTTGTCATCAAATGCTGACTAAGCCAGGGCGCTTATGAAAGGCATTCACCCCCCTGTATATTCAAAATGGCAAACATTCAGGAGGGAATGCCTCTGCTTAACGCACTGCCTAGATCCATGGTGTGAATGATCACTCCAAAATCATAGGCATCCATATATGAAGTTATATTTCTGTACAGTTTCTATTCAGTGTCCTGGTGCCAGTCAAATTTCATGGGTTTTTACATGATAAGGTGGACCTCAATAATCCGGCCTCTTGCACTTCACTTGGTGGAATTAATATTAGAATGCTGTGTTTAAGTTTGTAATCCCGAGGACCCCTCTGTAAACCACTACTTGTGAAGTTGGTATCCTCATCAAAAATTATGTTCATTCATTCATCCAATTAAGTATATATACACTTTAAGACCTGACCAGGAGTGACTGTGAAAAATGCAATGTGGAAAATGTGCTGCATTTTTGACAGTCATTCCTGGTCAGGTCTTAAAGTGTATATATACTCACTTGGATTACAAACCTAAAAACAGCATTCTAATTTTACATGATACACTCTTATGTATTCAGATGGAAGAATACATGGACTTTTGATATTGAATAAATAAATAAATATTGCATATTATTATTATTTGCAACATACTTTTCTTCAAATGCCAAATGTCAAAATATTGTTTGATGTTGGCCAGCTTTTCCCTCATGTGCTTTGCAATTGATGTATGTCGATCTGAAACAAACGTCTTAATCAGTAATCCACAGCCCAGAAGATATTCCATGCTCCTTACAAAACCATGATACTCCATTGCAGTACTGCTACCTGCTTCATTTCTCTAGAAATGGAAAATAAATTATACTGTATAAATACATGCATATATAATGAGGGTCCTGAAGGGGTAAAATGGGAACTGGGATTTGCTTATTTTTGGGTGGGAAAATGGGATTTCATGCACTGGGACTCATCAGCAAAAAAACAATAGAAAATGGGAATGGGATTAAGATTGAGCAGGACAGCCACTGAGATGATGGGATTTGTGCTCTGGGACAATGGGATTTATATAATGTATAAATGCATTAAAAATTCCCCTGGGTGGTATTATGCTTTTCAGTTGTTATTACATATTACTGTATCTTCCAAGTTGATCAGCTATAATGTGCTACAATTTCCACAGTACTTTCTAAGTAACATACCTGCACAAGTACAAAGTGAATAATAAATGGCACTGTACAACAAAATACTGTGTAGGCACAGTACTTGGCACTGTGGCCCATGCTGTCATGCCTTCCATCACCAGCTACCACTAGGTCACCATGGTTCTTCAGTTCTTGAATCAATCCCTCTCGATATTTTTTCCAGTGAATAAATATTCCAGGGAATAGCTTTTCCTGCGAATAAAAATGCAAGTATAAATTTACTAATCAAGGGGAGAAAAATAGTGCTCAATGGTACCCTATCTATGCAATTTCCAAACCAGGATCGTGTGATTAAATGGCCCCTTATAATATTAAACATTTATTATGTACCAACACTCACACGTTGATGTTTGAAGAATGTTGAAAGTGAGATACATTTCAATCCCATATGATTAAATACCCGCAACACTTTTGTGGCTGATGTTCCAGCAACAAGTATCGCAAATGATAGAAGGAAATTGCCAGCTGGGATCTTCGTGCCTGTCATATACGGCTGACTGAACCACTTGGTTGTCCTGCCACACTTTGGGTTAGCACATGTGGATGTTACTTCAGCCATTGTACCATTCTCTTGAACATCAATTAATGGATGGTCAAATTTGCAGGCATGGCAAAATTTGAAGAGTGTAAGCAACTGGGTGAAGAACACAATGAACTTTGGTTCTCTTCGCAAATTAGAATCATTAAAAACCCTGAAAAATTAACACATATTTAGTAAATCCATACAGCTTATGTTGGTTGCCTCTGATATATGTAATTACAAACTACTGGTGTCGTTCTTAGCCTACCCACACATTTTATTATATTATCAGGGTTGTGCACTCACTTTTTATGCTGTGGATTTGTCTCATCCTCTGTCTCTGTTTCTGTCGATTCCATTGGTGCTTCTTCATCAAAAACAGCATCTGATATAGGTAATCCAATATCTGAACTAGAATGCTCATCATCGCTTACAATTGGCGTACTTGCAGGTGTGGGATCATTGCTGGAAGGCATGTCTTGGGAATCATTTCCTGATGATCAAAAAATGTCGTTAATATATACAGTATGTAGCCATTATCAAACTGGCCACTGGGTGTGAATGAAACACTAATACATCTATATATGGCAATGGCAATCAGACTTGTTCTGCAATGGTCTGGACACCCCCTCGGCCCCCCCCCCTAATTATGTAAGGCAAAAAGAAATGCAAGTAACTCACCTAATTGGCTTTCCACTTGTGAGTCCATTTGATTTCTGCAAATTTCAAGCTTATGTTTTGCAGACAGCCAATTTAGACGAAGCTGTCTATTTTTCTTCAATAAGGATTCACAATTGCCACATTGAATGCCTTCAGACTGTTCGCCAAACTAAAACACAAAAAATATACTTATAACAGCACCAATTATTGTAAGATTGTCACTAATTAACATTTTAATTATATTTGTATGGAGTTTACAAGCAGTATATATACAAACGACCACTGCTGACATAGATACTTACGTTTGCCACCAGTCGAAGGTTCTTCCACATATGATATCTATAATATATATAATATATATATTCTATTTGTATGTGGTTTAAAAACATGCGACAACTGACATTGCCTTGATAAATTATCACACATCACTTCAGGAAATGTGATACATTGTTTCAAACTCCAACATACCTGAGGCTCCTCCATAATACTAGTCGAAGGTCCTTCTTCCATAAATGATAGCTATAAATATAGAGATTCAAAGATCATAAATACTTTAACACAAATGCATGAAATATGACTAAATACACACGATTCGAACTTTATTTTAATTCAAACTAAAACACTAGAAAATATACAAGAAACATATTCATACCTTTCCTCTGCGTTGTAGGCGCACATTGCGTTCACTATCCAAACATGTCGCTTTTGGCATCAAAGATGGAACAGCAGTAATCCCAATTTCATCTCGTTTAAGCTTAGGGGTTTTGTATAGTGGGTCTGTGTCGGAACCGTATTCAAAGCAGTCTTCCGTGAAGTGTTTTGAGCAAACAACTGAACCAGAACTTGGCGTCCATTGGTCTCTCTTCCGCCGAATAAAGTCCAACCATTTCTTTCGCCTGCCTTTTGCTACTTGCCGATTATCGTCGCAGTAAGGTATACGATATAAAGATACACCTTTTTCTGATCTTGCTGTGTTGTTACAGCCATAGACAACGCATCGTTCGGGCATTATTTCAAAAAACGCAACAGATATCACAAGCGAAAATATATGTTTTTTATTAGGAAAGACGGCGTGCTTGCAAATTGGGTTCCTGAGTCCCAGGCCCCCAAGCAAAATTTAGTACGACGGATTTTTTTCGCTAAAGGGTCAAAATTGCCATGTTTGAGGGCCTATATCTCAGAAACTATTGAACTAAATCAAAAAAGGTTGAAGAACTTAGTAACTAACTTTTTGTGCTCTTTCCAAATTAGTGAGGTCGCACTGTTTCAAAGGTTGTTGCTGATTGGTTCATAGGTGTAATGTGGTGGTCGGCCAATCATATTGATTTCTGATAAAAGCTTATTCAAACATTAACTTAATTAACACATTAATATTAATTTATTACTAAAAATGGTACAATAATAGTGAAAACGAATCGTCATACAGTTTGATATCAACATAATTACATTTAATACACTCTGGGACATATTGCATTTGATTTATGAGTTTAATGCAAGTGGATGCTATGGTTGACCTAGCAATTGTAACATGGCAGTGTTATACCATGTTATTTAATATATTCAATACTATATTCAATACTATATATTCAGTATACTGTTATAATTATAAGAGGAAGACCTTAGGCAACCTTCCTCGCATGAATAAGCAAATATTTAGAGAGATTAAAGAACCACGGGAAACGCCTAGTACCACAAACCACGCAAACAGGACATAGTTTTGTGGTTGATAAACACTGCTAGAACTTGCTTTGACAAACATATTGCGTAGAGGAAATTAGTCATAGTTACAGATTTCTTCCTCTAAAATTTATTATAAAAGCTGAGCACAACCTGAGAGTCGAGGGCGGAGAGTGAAGTGAGAAGAGCCATTTAGGCTAAAATACTTCATAAGCCAACAAAGGCTGAAGTATATAATTAAAAGGCTAGATAATTAAGCCTCGTCAAGTAAACTGAAGAACATTGGAATATTGTGGAATAATTATTATTAAAGAAGACGGAATACAAAGTATAAAGAATAAAGATTCAAAGTTGTGCTCAGCTCAAACAAATAGAGAGATAAGTTGATATATTAAGATTACTATATTATTATAACATTATAGAGACGCTAATTCATATTGTTGAAAGTAAATAAAATATATAAAAGGTATAAGGTTTCATGCTATTTGTGTTACGGTAGCGTTAATATAATTTGAACCCGAAGCCTAAAGGTTGAAAATATACCTAATTGGAAAATATATTTGACGCATAAATAACGCACCATAACAGTTGGGGGCTCAGGCGGGAAAGAGTAAAACCAGTCTAAACAGTTGCATGCTCCAAAAGAAAATTAGCATTTCAAGTTAAAACAAATAAAAATTGGAAAGTCATTTCATTGATAAGATATTAAGCGGAATTTGAGGAATACATTCTGCATGCGTCATAGTGTTAAGTGTGAAACCAGATACCTTAATTGATCTTAATTAAATAAGCATGTCAGAATTTAACCCCAGCGAATTTATGGTGGAACCAACCATAGAAAATTTTAATAGCCTGCGTAAAGATAACCTAGTTACGCTAGCCAAGCATTTAGGGCTAGAAGTAAGAAGTACCTTCAGAAAACGCGAAGTATACGATTTAATCAAGGAACATTTTGTTAAAGAAAAAACATTCGAACAGTCTGTTTTCATGGAACAAAGTATAAATACAGTAGAAAATACACAGATTAGTGAAGATAGTGAAATAAGCGAGAAAGACAGACAGTGGCAGAGAGAGCATGAGAAAGTTTTGTGGGAAAGAGAACGAGAGAAACGCGAGTGGGAAAGAGAAAGAATAGAGAAAGAAAGAGAGTTTAGATTGAGGGAACAGGAATTAGAGTTAAGAAAATTGGAATTAGAGGTTCAGGCAAAAGGGCAAAATCTTAGAGTTAATTCGGGTCAAAAATTTGACGTGACCAAGCATGTCCGAACGGTTCCACCCTTCCAGGAACGGGAAGTAGACCAATATTTCCTACATTTCGAAAAAATTGCCACAAATTGTGAGTGGCCAAAAGACAGCTGGACGATGCTGTTACAAAGTGTATTAGTTGGTAAAGCTCGTGAAATTTTTTCGCAACTTTCAGTAGAATTATCAGCTAATTATGATACGGTAAAGGAACTTATCCTTAATGGCTACGAGTTGGTCCCAGAGGCATACCGCCAAAAATTTCGAAACTTTGAAAAAACTGACCACAAAACATATGTCCAATTCGCCCAAGTAAAAGAACAGTTGTTTGACCGATGGTGCTTATCTGAGAAAATCAATAAAGAATACAAAAATTTGCGGGAACTGATTTTAATTGAGGAATTCAAACGTTGCGTTAACCCCGAAGTCCGCACATTTATAAATGAACAAAAACCTGACAGTTTCATTGCAGCGGCCCGTTTGGCAGACGATTTCGCGTTGACTCACAAGACCACATTTGAAAAGAAGTCACAACCAAATAATTTTGACAACAGACACACACCGGCCAGAAAATATCTGCACGATAACCGGGGAAAATATGACCCCAGAGCATCACGCGACACGACTAATCTAAGTTGGCGACGACCGCCACAAAATTTCCAGCCGAATAAAACGTCGGAATTTCCGAACAAACGAAATAATTTTCCTTTCAGTACCATCACTTGTGGCTATTGTAAGCGTAAAGGACACACGATGTCAGATTGCTACAGAAATCCACAAAATCAAACAAAACCAACCGGCATTGTTTCAACACCGGATAACAACACAACATCTGTTTTTGATAGTAATAATGCTAGTGATACTCAAGAGGATTTGATAGAGGTCAAAGCCAATGCTGACCCTATAATGAAAGTATTTGAACCATTTGTAAATGCGGCTAGTGTTTCACTTTTGAACAATCCAACACAACGTATTCCAGTTCAAGTATTACGCGATACTGGAGCGTCTCAATCTTTAATACTGACAAACACATTGCCATTTTCTGCGGAATCATATTCCGGAAACAAGATTTAGTCTCCGGAGATGTTTCGATAGGTATCATCGATACATTGCCTTTCGATGGAATACAATTGTTATTAGGCAACGATCTTGCGGGTGAAAAAGTGACAGTCAATCCAATAGTGACAAACAAACCATGCTCAACATCAATTTCCGACGTCATTGAACAAGAAATTCCAAATTTATATCCATCGTGTGCGGTCACAAGAGCAATGGTAAAACAACAAGAATTAGAGAATAATAAAAGAGATGACCTTGATTCATCCTATGATTTGTCCGATACTTTTCTTACACAGTTATTTGATAGTGGCCCTAAAACAACACAGATTACGAAAAACGATGCGATAGACACAAAAAGCTTGTCAACATCTAATCTCATTCACGAGCAAAATAATGATCCCGAAATAGCTATTCTAATTCAACAAGCTTTCGATGAAAAAGAAATTTCAGACCAGGCAATGGGATACTTTATCAAAAACGATATTTTAATGCGGAAATGGCGACCACCTGATGTTAGTGTTGATGATGAATGGTCAGTTCGATACCAAATTGTTATCCCAAAACCTTACCGTGAAGAAGTCTTACGTTTAGCACACAAAACACCCCTTTCAGGACATCTGGGAATAAACAAAACCTATGAGAAAATCATACGACATTTTTATTGGCCTGGAGTTCGAAAAACCGTGGCAGAATTCTGTAAAACATGCCACACTTGTCAAGTAGTCGGCAAACCAAATCAAGTTATCCCAAAAGCACCGCTAAAACCAATTCCGGCTTTTGAAGAACCATTTAGCCGTATTATGATTGATTGCGTCGGACCATTACCTAAAACTAAGCGAGGTAATCAATATTTATTGACAATTATGTGTGTTTCGACCCGTTTTCCTGAAGCAATACCACTTCGAAATATCAAGGCTAAAACCATTGTAGAAGCACTTACAAAGTTTTTCACTTTAGTTGGTCTTCCAAAATCCATCCAGTCTGACCAAGGTTCGAATTTCACGTCAGGGTTGTTTCAACAAATTATGCACGAACTAGGTATTAAACAATACAACTCGTCAGCTTATCATCCAGAAAGTCAAGGCGCTCTGGAAAGGTTTCACCAAACATTGAAGCAAATGATTAAGACATATTGTTTTGAAACTGAGAAAGATTGGGACGACGGCGTCCATTTCCTTTTGTTCGCGGCTCGTGAGTCAGTTCAAGAATCATTAGGGTTTAGTCCATTTGAGTTAGTTTTCGGTCAC
>CACRXK020006972.1:10608-23099 GCA_902702795.2 Paramuricea clavata | reverse complement strand
TATCTACCGATGACGAAGGTGTGTTTCAAAATAAAGTTATGCCGTAGAAATATATTTGAAATTAATTAAATAGTTCAATGTCTAGTTAAACAGATGACTCTTATATTTGTATTTGTGTTTATATTTAGATTATTTTATTTATTTTTCTTGTGATTGTTGTGTATGGGGAGTATGGCAGTGCCAGTATGGGCATAATGGGCCTGCTTAATACGAACATATTGATTCATTGTCGAATTTTATTATTGAATATGCATAGTGAGTTAATAATAAATATATGTGGATGTATGTGTGTTATTTGTACATGGGGAATAAGTGAGCTATTTCTAATTTGTCCAGGCAATATTCCTGTACCAAGGCATTGAAATATTGAAATAAAATCAATCAACCAAGTACATAGGTACAATACATTTGTACACGTCAGTGCATGCCAAAATAGAAAACACGCCAATATTGAACTTGCTCAATGTCAAAGACAATTAAATTATGTTCAAATGCAGGGTTGGTAGGCTTTTATGCACACAAAGCCAAATGACCTTTAAAAAAGGCCAAATTCTACTAAATAAGGCCAAATTTCATTTTTCTGAAAAAAGCCAAAAAAGAGCCAAATCTTATCGACTTTGCAGTATGTTGACAGATAAAAATTTTAAATTTTAAAGCAAATTTTGTCATTTTTCGGGAAGGACCTCTGCAAAGACATAGCTACCATGTTGTCATTGGTTAGTTTTTAGCTTTACGATTGGCTGAATTTCCTGAAATCTTACTGAGTGTCAATAAAATTAGGTTATCTCTGTCAACGATACCCAATTTTTACATTCTTACATATTGCTTTATGGTTTAACATTCCGGCACAATAAATTATACTAAAAAATAGTGAAAATCCCTGTCACTTAATAAAAAAGCCAAAATAGAGCCAAAAGGCCAAACATTTTTTTCAAGGCCAAACAAGAAATAAAAAAGCCAAAATCGAGTTATTTGTCCGCAAAATGGCCAAGTTACCAACCCTGTTCAAATTTTGGGATATATTAAACGGTGATGTTTTGCAAATTATACACGGGGAGGATGCTACAGAAAAAGCAAAATGGGTGTGGTTGTTGGGTGTGGTAATTGGGTATTAAACTCAATGGGTAGCATACTAGTGTTCTGGATACAGTGACATTTCATAATTTTTACTTCAAACAAAAAACTTTTTTTAAATAAGCCAATATCTCCATATTGTGCATTTCCACTGCACCTCCAAATGAAGCAATATGCATTGGGATAAAATGCAACTGAATCATATCACGTAGCTGAGACTGAGAGCATGACATGTCATTTGGATGCGCAGCGGAAACTCCAAATTGGCTTATTACATTGTGTAAGATTGATAATTGATACAAATTCTTGGATTAGCTACTATTCTCTCTTGCCCACTTACATATTCAGTTTCGTCTATCTTGTGAAACTTCATATACATAATTCGCCAGTGTATTTATGTTTTATTAATATTTATTTAAGAGAAATTAACAAACAATAGCTACTGTATATTTTTTGTTTTAATTAATACATAAAATAACATTACAATTGTGAATACATCCACTTGTCGGAGACTTTCAATTATCATAATTTATAGTATATAGACCAGAGTACATTTAATCTTAGAATATAGATAATTCATATAGTTATTAGTTTAAATATATAGTTATGAACACACTATACGTGCAAAAGGGAAATGAAAGTGCAGAGTAATAGACTAGAAGTTTCATATACAACGCAAGAGATAAACAGACGTGACTATGCAACCGTATTGTCGGGGTGCAGTTGAAACTATAGGGTCAAATCGCGATGAATTTGCATATTTCCCGCAAGGAAACTTCGTCACATAACCGCATAGAGTTCGTCATATAACCACAATAAGTTCCTATTGTTTTACTATAAATATAGCCTGTGTATGTTAGTTAGACACGTTAGAACTTCAGTCTACTGGAGAGTTAACATCAATTGTGATACTGAATTAACAGTGAAGTGTAACATATCTAATGTCATTGTGACCTGTGACCTTTATTAAAGTTTTAAAATTTTAAACGTGATTTGTGAGTTGTTGGGCGAAACAAGGGAGGCATGAGGCAATCCTCAACACACTACTGTTTAGTGTTAGTGACCTTATCAGAAGCACTTAAAGCATTAACAGATGAGAGATGTTGCAAAATTTCTCAATACAAATAGTAACTACCCAAAACTGTTAAAGATAAATGAGTAAATATTTATGGACACAGGAAAAATTTCAGCCTTCATTGTTCATAATATTCCATATTTGTTGGACCTTTAAGCTAATTGATATTAAACTATAGCCCAGTCATACAGAAATATATTGCAGAGCTTTAAAAATTTGATGAGCTTTGTTGCATAATTGACAAATATTGACTTTGAAAATCTGTCAAAATAAATCAGAAGCATTAAATTTGACTAATTAAATTAGTCGGAAATTTGACGTCTTTGACAGGCCTAAGGTATATTATTGATTAACCTCCTATAAATACAACAAATTATATATAGACTTCATTATATATAATTATAATTATAATATAATAATAATTATATAATTATTTTACTTTAAGCTGGACCTATAATATGCGACAACATTCAATAATGTTGTGACACCTAGGGTTTTCTCCTGCTACCCTTATTCATTTGACAATCATACGTTTTTTCTCAGAATTAGAGAAAGTTGAATACTAAATTGTCACTTGAGTAATTTTAAAAAGAACAAAACAATAGACACTCCATTTTAATCAATGTTTCGACTAGATTTCAGTCATGAACTCCTAGTCGGAGTTGGCTGAACTCCTAGTCGAAACGTTGATTAAAATGTTAACTATTTTCGGAGTGTCTATTGTTTTGTTCTTTTTAAAATTGTCACCTGTGTTCTCATTTTTGCAACAGGATTTTAATTGTAACATTCAAATAGGATCAGCCTAGCTAGATGAGGCCTATATAGCTTCTATTTAATTTATTTCTGTGTTTTAGCTTTTGTATGTAACAATTAAGACTTTGATCCAGTATTGACATTAGGTAGTGTATGAGCATACAACAGAAATCTTGCTGAGTAAATGCCTACTGTGTAACAAAATAATATGGTTACAACTTACTGAGAATTTTCGAGAGGAATTTGTACATTGAGTTATTATGTCATGCAGGGACGTGGGAAGCTTGATAATAACCAATGCTTAGGGCCCTAGTTAAGGACATTCATTACCTTATTTTTTTAACATAAAGCCTGATTTTCACAGGCACAATGGTCTTTAAATTAGACTTTACGCATTAACACCGTGATACTCGTGCACGAGTTTATTCCATAATATGTCATGTGGCATGACTTTATATCTGATAAAATTCATCTTCATTAGTATTTAATTGTTCATCGATGCTAATTAGTATGATTATATAATTGTTCATCCTAATTAGTATTCTTTAGTAGTCGTATTTTAAGCCACTCAAAACACTCGTCGTGTTTTATCAGATATAAAATGCTCGGCTGCACCTCGCGTTTATATCTGATAAAACACTCCTACTCGTGTTTTAAATAGTACGTATCAAATGTCAAACGGTAGCAGATCTATATTGCATGTGCATTGTCAGAATAAGCAGAGAAAATCGTGGCAGGCAGTGCTTCGAAACAAGCAATAAAATTAAAGGCCGAGAAAATTGACATGCCGACACATGTATTTGCTTCTCGAGTGCTTGAGGCAACTTCTCAGCAATGTGTGTGATAGAACGATCGTTACTAAATGGGATGGAAGAGAGGAAGGTATTTGGCGGCTACTTTTCAAGATATAGTTAAAACGCGTGAACGTATCAACAACAATTAAGGAACTTATAACAATCCTAAACCTTACGGTAACCCTTGCCCTATAAACCTAATCCCAATCCTAATATTAACCATAAACTAAAGCGAACTCTGAGTTTAAATTTTGGACTATTTAAAACCTCCTCCCGTCCATGCCTTTTAGCCAATTACCATGATAGAACGAGCTAGGATTCATCGGTCAATGGGAAATACCGCGTGCCCAAAAAGTATTTTGAGTTCCGCCCACCAAATATGTTATTTTGAGATCCAAGCAGAACGCGAGTTAATAACAGTGATTTATGATTATTTTCGAAATATGATCAAAACCTTTAGATCCCTTTTCTGTGAATAAAATTATCAATTTCCCACTTATTTAATAGAGACGTACAACGCGGAAAACGTTAGATTTGGGAACAACGAAAAACGTAGCGACACAACTTGCTTCAAAATTTACCCATCATAGAGAATAATTTACGTATTAAAAATACTAATTTAATAATTAGCTACTTGAATGGATCATTAGACATTACCTTAGGATTTAATAACAATTTCAAATCGAAAATTACAGTGAATTGTTGGTGTAATGTGTAGTCTGCGATAAATCACAAAATAGTATTGACTCTCACCTTGCGAACGATGAAATAATAAATATTGAAGGATAAATATTGGTATTTCCCATTGACCGTCTGTCACACAGGCTGAGATTATCTCTGTCTTCATGAAAGATGATGGGGGTGGGGGGGGGGGAGGGGGGCTGAGCCCGTCCGAACCGACAGAAAATTTGAACAAGTGCGCTAAGGTCGGGTAATTTTCGAAGAGCTGGTGTAATTGATACATTACGTCACATGAAGGTGTAGTTAGTGGCAAAGTTGTCATATTCCAGCACTGAAACACAGCAGACACTGATATGAGAAACTTATCACAGGATTTGCCAAACCAGCTTTTTTGTTGAAATGCAGCACATGTAGTAACTAGTCTAATATGACTTACAATTTTAAACACTTTATTTTTGCAGAAAAGGTAACTGTAGATGAAAGGCAACCTGACGATGAGGTGGTCAAGGACCAGGAAGAGGATAATAATGAGGAATCAAGTGACAAACCTAGTGCAGAGCCATATGACAGTCCTAGTGAAGAGTCATGTGACAGCGCAGAGTCATATGAGTGGCCAGAAGATGATGAGTTGATTGTCATAGAAACTGGAGACGGAGCACCATTAGTTGGAACAGTTGAGACTGCTGAATCATATTATGTTGTGAATCCTAATCAACATTCTTTCAATGGACTATCACCATCAGGTATTGTATTAATTCCTGCATTATCAAACATTACACATTAGTATTTTTGCACAAGTGAACATAACAAATCCTACAAGGTGATTGGTCAAATTTGACATATTAATCTGTTATATTCACCTACAGGAGAATATAACAAAATCGAAATTTTCAAAATGGCGGTTAGCCGTTTTGTTGAAGTTAGTGATAAAGAAATAAGCGAAATTAAAATGAATTCAGACAAGAAAAACACAAAAAAACTTGTGCAAAAATACTAAAACAGTTATTCGCCTCAGGCTCGGTGATTATCGGGGAATATTCACCTCGACTTCGTCTCAGCGAATATTCCCCGATAATCACCTCGCCTTCGGCGAATAATTGTTAAATAATGATGCAGATATTTGTAGAGATTACAAATATTTACACTATTATTATAATTCGATCATCCGAAATTTAATCGATCAATCGATGACAATCAATACCAGTTAGTCAATTGATCATTATCGGATAACCAATTGATATTCACAATAAATACTAGACTAATTTCATCGATTATCATCGATATTTCGACTTCATCCGCTATCGTGTGTCTGCGTTTTACTTAAGGAGCATCAGAATTTACGAGAAGTGATCTGAAACAGCTAAAATACAAGCGAAGAAAAATACCTGCTTCGTTAAGATGGATCTAACCTGCGATCAGGCTTTACAACAAAAAATGCATGTGAACTAAATTTTAGTGCCACTGTTTAGTTTCATGCATATTAACTTTGTCTTTTTCAATCCATTAAAATCAATACAAATCGATAATCAATCTATGAAAGGTCACAGCGATACCAGTCATCAAATGGTCATCGATTTCCAATATTAATCGATTAATTGATATCGATTGAGACCGACTGACGTTAATTTTTATCGATTATCGATTTCATCGATCAGGTAAGCCGGTATTATAATAGGATTATCATACACAGGTTTAACCAGTTAGTATTGGTCTATTGAGTAAAATTGCTACTTACGAAATGGAAAAGTTATATGTTGGATTGTTGATGTCAGTTAGTATTACTAACTCACAAAACTACCTTATCAATTGTCTCAAAACCATCTTGTAACATGTTAGGTACTTTACTTATTTTTTTGTCTATATTCTGCGATTTGTGCCATGTTCAGGATCTGTGATCCTCTAATTTTTACTAAAACCTCTTACACTATTTTCTTCAGAGATTCAGTTGGACGAATCTTTGTTCCGTTCACTGAATGAAAGTAATTCTGAGGAAAGATTAGAAAATATCCAACTTCCAGATACAGTGACGAAACTGACCACACCATATCGATCAACTGTTTACCTCGTTGGCACAGCACATTTCAGTGAAAGTAGTAACGAGGATGTTCGAAAGGTAGAGATCTCCTTGTCTTTGTTCTTTTTACAATTCAGTTTTATTTTGCCTTTTGGTTACATGTATACCCATGGTAAACTATGACCCAATGTATAATGCGGGTAGGAGACGCATCGATTAGGCCATGTTTGTAACATGTCAGGCAGTTCCAACTCTCGCAAAAAGTTACAAACACGAATCAAGACAAGTCATTGAGTAATTGGTATCCTGAAATATTTTCATATTTCTCAAAGCATGCCAGGGGCGAGCTTTGGTACTTGACCTCATCAAATTAATTTATTGTGTAAGACAAATAGGGTATATATTTTTTCACACAGCAGAGCTTTTAGGAGATACAACTACCTGAAAAATGCAAAATGAACTTCGACGTTGTGAGCGAAGGCCTTTGTTTTGAAGTTAGTAGACGTATTTAATTGTCTACTAACGTTCAGATGAAGCAAGGGCGGATTTTAGTGGAAATAGTGGGGGAGGTGGAAAAGAATTCAGGGGAGGTGCAGCGGTCTAGCTCACGACTCCCTGCATGGAAAATTAGGGTTTACTGTAGAACGGGCCAAAGTCAACGACGTGACGTATGTATCTATAGTGTACATATGTATCAGTGTATTAATGAATTATGCCTGTACGACTCATCCAATTTTGCCCTTCATTACAATTGCTACAAAGTTTCTTTCAAAACATTGCATTAAAAGGGTATTTGACACAGAGACGAATGGCTATCACTACAAATGTAGACCCTAAGCAACCAAAAATGTCAAATGTTCACTTTGATCTATCATTAAAACTTTTCCAAGGGGAGGTGCACGACCTTTCAGGGGAGGTGTGCACCTCCCCACACCTCCCCTCAAAATCCGGCCATGAGACGAATGGCCTTCGCTCGAAATGTCCAAGTATTTTTTTGTGATTTTTCAGGTAGTTGTATCTCTTACGTACGCTGGCAATGACCGTTCGGTATATGTTTTCGTGTTATGTTCCATTTCTCCGTCATTTTTGTCTACATGCATTAGCCCCAATCAGATTTTTTTCTCATTACCTCATCCAAAAGACGGCTTGGACGTCCCGAGACTGTTGTACTTTTTCATTGAAGGAAATTATATTAAGCAAGGATGACACAATAATTGCTTTCTGTTTCTTAAATTATGCTTTCCATTTCTTAGACTATACAACTACTACAGCCTAACTTGGTGATGGTTGAACTGTGTCGGGGTAGAGTGGATATATTGAAATATGATGAAGAATTCTTAATGAGAGAAGTTGGAAATATTAATTTTCAGAAGTTAAGAACTGTAGTAAAACATGTAAGTCATTGTTATCGTTTTGTGTTGTCTGGTTCTTATTTCTAGTCAAAAACTGGTTCTTATTTGTTTTCTTAATCAGCGAGTTGTTGGCAATATTACAGTAATAATTGCTACCTAAAAGCCTTTGGTAAAATGTATCCTCGTCGAGTACCAAACAACAGTTTATGTGTTAAACCAAGAATATACCTTCCAATACCTGCCTTTGATCAACGGTTGAACCCTGAACCATGACCAAACCTCGACGAGTAAATCCCCTTTCCAGATCCGGGTAGTTCCATGCGGCCATGCCTGCAGTTACCCTGCAATGTGTACACTCACCTGCCTTTTACTTATCGCGTGTAAACCCCTAGTTACACGATCCCGGATTCACTTTTTACGACATCGCATACGCCGTTTAGGAGTAATATCTGCCCACCAAATTTCCTCATTTAACAGTTTATGTTTTATTTTGTTTATTATTGCAATTTATTGTTGCAATTGGTCTTCATATAGTTTCGACGATCTTCTACAAAACGATCTTCTACAAAGAATTTCCATTTTATTTTTATTCATCTAGGAAGGTATTGTTTCAGGCATAATGCAAGTTTTGTTACTCAGTATGTCAGCTCATATCACAAAGGAGTTAGGTATGGCACCTGGGGGAGAGTTCAGAGCTGCTTATCAAGAGGTTAGCAATTATTGAGGTTGTTATCATATGACACATAGCTGTTTGTAGTGATGCACAATATGTGTGTTTCATTTCTTTTGTAGGCGAAGAAGGTGCCGTTCTGCCAGTTTCGACTTGCTGACCGTCCAATACAGGTTAGTCATATTAGTTTAGTATTAATGAGCTTAAGCAAGCGATCGACGTTTTTGTCATCAGACATCACCCGAAAATTGGTATTACTAATTTTGGCGGCCTTTTGCATCAGCGCTCGTGTAAGGAAGAAAAAACTTTAAAAATCTTATGTTTACAAGATTGTAACAAACAACTTGTTAACAAGTTGTTGAATTGCAGAACGAACAAGCTGTTGTTGTTGAGGAACAACTTGTAACAAGTTTCTTCAGTCAACAACCTTGCTGTTGCAGCAATTGCCAACAAGCTGTTGACAACTTTTCAACAAGCTGGGAACAGGCAGTGCATGCGAACACATTCTGGTAACAAGCTGTTGAAACAGCATTACATGGTATAAGTCTGCTGTAAGTTTGTTGCATACTGTATGTAACGTACTGTATGTAATTGATCAACGCGCCCCACACAACGGCGGTACGTACGAAGTAGTGCCATGCAGTGTGTAGTGTATATATGTCTTTCTTTATGACTCTGTTTTTCTAGTTTGCACAACACCCATGCGCATGCTCTCACTTATACTCGTAAACATATACAAGTCCATATAAATGGCAAGATATAGTGAAGTTCTTCATCGAAAAAGTAAATATAAACTCCCGTGGCCTCCAATCTCCATGGGTAAAGAAAGCAACAGGAGATTATGAACTTAATCAGCAGTTCCTGCTTGAAATCAAGAACGGCAGTCGATGCAGTTTTACATTTGTGATTTCAAACAAGAGCGCCTGTCGCCATCTACAACGACTCGATTTACTTCTGGTCGGTGTTCGTGAATCAAAAACGTCGCTTGCTTAAGCGGATCTCTATCAACTATTTTCTTACTTGCAGGTTACGCTAGCAAGGGTAATGGCTGCTCTGTCTTTATGGCAAAAGATAAAACTCGCTTGGAGTCTTATTACTTCTAAAGAACCAATAACGTATGAACTGGTCTATCTAATCGTTAATAATTGCTTTTGCACTCTTCAACTTACTACGTCATCTATACTATACGGTAACGGTTTTACGACGTAAAATGAATGTAATTTCCTTTTTGTAGTAAAGAAGATGTAGAACGATGTAAACAGAAAGACTTGATTGCTGAAATGTTGGCTGAGATGACGGGTGATTTTCCCAAGCTGTATGAAATATTAGTAAAAGAAAGAGATGCCTATTTAGCAAGATCATTAAGACTTGCCGCCATTCCTCGTGAAATAACTGAACCTGATGGAGGTATGATCACTCACTGTCCAATTAGCCTGCGTGCAGTCTCAACTTGATATTTAATAAATTCGGGTTGAGGCTGTGCATGACAACTGCTCCGAATATTAATAACTATAGTGGTTTCTTTTCTTCCACATATGATAAAATACTTGACTGGGACTTTCTGGAAAACAGTATGTACCCTCGATACTGTTTCCCTCGATCCCAGTCAAAAACTGTTAAGTAGCAGATCATTGCGCAATATTTGAGCTTGTGTAGTTCCTACTGACTGTTACTTACTTTATCATTATCAGGTTTTCACTTTGAGCCTACAGTCATTGTTGGTGTTGTTGGTATCGGTCATGTTCAAGGAATTGTTGAAAATTGGGAGAAAGATATTGATATTCAAGAAATAATGAGGTTTTCTGTATCTAACTAATCTGGTATATTGCATTTAACTAATCTACCGCCTAAAAAAATTGTTGATTCCGGTTTCCCGACCGATCCCATCCATTGAACTAGAAGTTAACGGGAATGCTAACTCCTATATGACAAAGGCCTATGATTATTTCAATTCGATAATTCGTTGAAGCAGACGCGCGGAAAAAACAGCTTTCAAAAGGACTAAGGGCCTGATTCCACGAGGCGGACTTTTTCGACCGAAACGAAATTTCTCTTTGTCTTTTTACAATTAGTTCTGCTCGAGAGCTCATGAAACAAAGAGTCGGTCGAAAAATTTCGCCAAGTGGAAAACCGCCTTTAAGGTGAGTTTCGAGGAGTAAGAAAAATTCAGTCAAAAGTTTGTTTTTGAGCGAAAATTTGCAAGAAAAACCTTTTTTCAAATGGGAATACTACAATGATTCGGATTTAAACCCAGTAAATGCATGCTTATTATAATGTAAATCATCTGGTGTTTTTTCTAAAATATCTAATATTTATTCCTGCAGGATGCCACCAAAAAGTATGACATTTGGATATATAAAGAAGATATTTAAAGCTGCTACGGGAGTTTTTATGGCGTGGAGTTGTTATAAAGTAATACGCTGGACAGGATGCTTGAAGTATATACCTGCGTTACCACTGTCACTGACGAGATGATTAATTTATTTAATTCAATGATGAACGATTAACAAAACTCCTAGATATATTATTTAATATCCAATTATTTCAATTACCGGTATTTTGTTTTCATAAAATGAAAGCAGATAAAGCTGGTATAATGTTATCATCAAGTTGAAGACACTAACCCAAAATGCAAAATAGCATTTTAGTCATGATTGAACTAAATATATCGTGATATCGTATATTTAGATTAATTTTATTTACATATGGGAAGTACTATACCAGTGGAGAAAACTTAAAAATATTTATAACTGTTTTAGAAGAATATAAATAAAGTGCACGCATATACTAACCTAAATTATATTATTATTATTATTATCAGGGCTGCATAATATAGCGGACCGCGGGAAAATTTTTGAGTTTGGCAGAAAAAATGGAGGGTAAAACTTAAAAGTTAAGAAGAAAAAAGTAAGGGACGGACCATTGACCAAAAAATGAAAAAAAAAAAAATCTTTCAAGGCATAGTGCAAAAAAAAAAAATTCCTTGCTTAGAAGATAGGCCAAGTGGTGTACTGGAGGGAGGGCTCAGGGGAGCTGAGCCCCCTTGTTGAAATTTCATGTTGACTTGGGGGGCTGCACGTTGGTCAAATTTAGCAAAATTTCTCCCACTCGTGCGGGTTCGTATTGACAGCGGACATCTTACAGAAAGTGGCCAGTTCTTTGAAAAATGCAAGTTTCAATTTTACACCGCAAGTCCACTGACAATATGAGCCTGCGATCCTGGGAGAAAATTTGCTGAATGTGACCAGCGTGCTGAGCCCCCCTATATTATGGCACGTTGCATAATTGATAATCTTAACAACGTGCGAAAACACACACAAAAAAATACCAGTAAACGAGAATGTTCTTTAGAATTGCATCTCATTTTCACTCATCATTTAACACAATGATTTTTGTAATCTTTATATCGCCATTTTTGTAATCTTTATATCATTTAGTACCACTAAATTGTAAATTTCGACATACTAAAACGCTGTTTTCTGACCATCAGAATTCTGTCAAATCTTCCCCAAAGTCGAGGAAATGGCATTTCAGAGACTCTAAATTTAAAAATTTCCTCAGGCCTTCGGCCCTCGCTTCGGCTTGTTTTTAATAAGAATAATGTCAAATGTTTGTCCCAGAATTACTAGAATAAACCCCAACAAAATTTAGAATTTCTAAAATATCTTATTGTACCTCCCCTCCCCTCCCGCCAATTCAGGGCACTTTGGAGAGCCCCCCTTGTCAACATTCCAGGACTACACCACTAATAGGCCTATAAATTTCACTTAAAGGGCCCTACAGTCATTTTTTAGTCGAAAGCCACCTTAAGTAGGGGACTCCACGGAGATTCGTTTGGCTGTATCTTACATGCAGTATCCATGAGTATGAGTACTTTCGCACACCAGAAAACGCATGCATACTGTGGTGCGCATGTCAAGTAGCGACAATAACAAAAAAATGTAAACAATACTTACTTGACTAAAAAATTACTGTAGGGCCCCTTTAAAAAAAAAATATTTCCAACCATCAAGTGAGAAAAAAATATATTTCTTCTATAGGTGTACAAAAAAAAATATCACCTCTTAGAAAATCCCCC
>CACRXK020006972.1:0-10588 GCA_902702795.2 Paramuricea clavata | reverse complement strand
CAGGGCTGCATAATATAGCGGACCGCGGGACCATTGGTCCCAGAAAATTTTTGAGGTTGGGAGAGGGTTCTAATGGTCCGTCCCTAAAGAGAAAGAAAGGAAAAACAGAAAGGAAGAAAATGAGAAAAAATGACATAATTGAATAATAAGTGTATAGGTAGTGAACTGGTGATGTTTGCAACATGCAAGTAATACAAGTTTCCAATATACCGGTACAGGCGGCACTCCAGCAACCTGATATTATGGTCCAAGACAGGCAGACAGCAGTCTAGCAGATATTAAGACGAAATCCTCTATGCGGTTGTTATAATTGATTTCATCTAGTGTATTAGCTACTTCTGAAAATACCACTCCAGTTATATATGAATACAACTCATTTAACAACTACAGTATGTGGATTAAAAAGTCTACGAGTGTGGTGATTTCTTACAATGTAGTAAAAAATCTAAGCAATATGTTCCAATACACAACAGCCTTCTGCCCTTCTCATGAATGTTCATCCATTAATTAAGATGATATTCATAACAAATATATTAACATTATAAGAATCTAGAATCTTAAACTGCAGATAGTTCCCAGTGGTCACTTTCGTCATTCATTAAAATGTAAATGTTGTTAAATTAAAATATAAAGAATATTTATTCCACGTTGAAATACGTCTATTTTGATTTCAAATCTAATGAAATGGTGTGTAGAATACGCTGAATCTTGTTTAGTGATGATCAAATTTAAATAAAAAACATAAGATTCCCAGTGTTTGCGTGCAGAAAATATTTTCGTTGGCTTTGTGGTCCCAGAAAATAAAATATTTTATGCAGCCCTGATTATTATAACGAATATTTACACAGGATATATACACTTCAGCACAAAAGTGCTGTTATCAATGTAAGTCCTGTTACGCCTTAAGAATTAATTAAAAACTACCAGCTATAATTATAGACTAAAAAGGTCCGATCATAGGTAAGTCCATGAGTCCATAAAATCCTGTCTGTGCGAACGAGTAAAAATTAACATATAATTATACTTTTGATTAAATTATGTGATTCTGACTAAGATTGTGATTGTTTCTCGGAGTGGGAACTTGTACCTGCGGGTGTTGGTCAATGACGTTAAGTTGCAAAATGAATGTGGAAATTCGTGGACGATACCACTGTCAGTGAAGTAATTGGGAAGAATCAAACAAGTAA
Source organism: Paramuricea clavata (assembly GCA_902702795.2). Classification (NCBI taxonomy): domain Eukaryota; kingdom Metazoa; phylum Cnidaria; class Anthozoa; order Malacalcyonacea; family Plexauridae; genus Paramuricea; species Paramuricea clavata. Next base: position 9,401 of record CACRXK020006972.1, on the reverse strand, counting down.
CTTGCAAAACCAAATGGACATTTTAGCGAACAGCATTTCATCTCATAAGTTCCAGTTAAACGAAACAAAGTGTAAAGAAATGAGAATTTGTTTTGGATCTAATGTTAACGACTTTCAACCAATTACCATTAATAACATTACACTGGATATTGTCCAGAATGCGAAAGTTTTGGGATTGCATATAGCTAACAACCTTAAGTGGAATATCCAAGTGATCAAGAAATGTCGTAAACGCCTTTACCATCTTACCCAACTAAAACGAGCAAATATTGGACTTAAGGAATTACTTCAATTTTACAAATCGTGTATAAGACCTGTTTTGGAGTATGCCTGCCCGGTCTTCCACAATAGCCTTACATTGTATTTATCAAACGACCTATAGAATCAGTCCATGCAAAAGCGAGCACTAAAAATAATTCTGCCCCATCATAACTATGAAAACGCTCTGAAATCTACTAACTTGCAACGTCTTAGTGAAAGGAGGAATGATCTAACAACGAAGTCGTTCCAGAAAATAGTTGCAGATTCATCTCACAGGCTCCATGGCCATCTGCCTCCCCGTTTAGAACATTTAAACATGGAACTTAGGACACAACATTTATTTAATATTAAATTCAATATTTTAAATCATACCCTTGTAATCTTAAACGTATTTCAGCTATTTCGGCTGCTAGTTTTAAGAAATAAATCATCTATCTATATATATATACAAACGAAAAGTACTGTAAGTTCAAGAGAAATGATGAAGCCTAGCCTGCTGTGCAGGTTAGATGAAACCCAACTACACACACCGACTGACAGTTTAATAATTATATTGAAATATACATACTGCATGTGTTATAATATATGAAATTACAGTGTTGACTATTGTATATAAATACAGTGCATGGTAGTATATAAATACAGGTAGTGTTGGTTAGAACATGCATAGTCACATCAGGGCCTGGTCACATGCAGACAAGCGTGTCGTACAAGCGTATCTCAAATAGGCGTATCGACATAAAAATGGGAGGGGCACTACTTCGCACGACTAAGACGGAAATTGCCCGACTTTAAGAACCTAACAATTGACACGTTAGAGATAGGGACGGACCATTATTTTTTTTGAGGGGGGATGGACATTTCGTCAACACAAACAATTTTTTTGGTGTTGTCGTTGCAAATAATTTTTTTGTACCTGCTTCCTTCTGCAAACAATTTTTTTTGTCCATCTGATTGCTATGGATTTCATTATAAATTGATATATATAGTTTAATTTGTGCCCGATTACACTATTGCATGTGTGATCGAACAACATGTGTTGTCATGTCGAACAGACAATTAATAGTTTTTTTGGTATACTGGTCAGGGCCTTTTTTAAGGATTTTCCCGTGGGGGGGGGGGGGGATTTTTTGAAAAGGGACCTTTCTGTGAGATAATATATTAGAGGGGGATAGGAATGGCTGAAGGCCACAGAGTCTGGGGGCATATTCCCCCAGAAATTTTTTTAAATTTAAAGCCCGGAAATGCCATTTCCTGCATTCTGAGCATTTAAATTTGCAGTAAAATTTATGCTAAGTATAGTTGTATTTGAAATAAAAGGAAAAAACGCACAAAAAATAAAAAGATTATTAACAATAATTTATCATTACTTAGTGGTAGAAAAACGTAACAATTTAAATCGATTTTGTTAAACAAGGACAAAGAATAAAGCCTAAAACTTACTTTTTGTTTACCAATTTGTTTGTATAAATTTAGGAAAAAGGGACTTTTCCTTGGGGGGGGGGGCATAACCGCATAAAGGACATTCCCCCCCCCCGGACTTGTATGTTAAAAAAGGCCCTGATACGTATACTGGTTCTACGCTACACAATGTCTTACACCAGTACTTGTCAAATTACCTATTTTATATTCAATAGATTAATATTTATAACCCATATGTAGATTGCGACATGTGCCCAGCGTCTCCCATCCCAGAGCTTTTGGGGTGAAAACCCTGGGTATGTCGGTGAGCACTCTGTTCATTGTTATTAAACCTTGGTTGATGTTGCATAATCTCATTAGACATTAACTATTTTTTTCCTCTTCTCTATGTGTGCAAACAATTTATTTGCACTTTTTTGTCTTTGCAAATAATTTTTTTAAGAATTTTCCATCCCCCCCCCCCTCCAAAAAAATAATAGTCCGTCCCTTAGGGCCGTTAGGCCAATGCTTCATTGTGCATTTCAAAGTCGAAGACTATAGGCATGCTTATTTGTGCCTTGGGGAGTGCTTTCATCCAGGAGTGACCTTTCAACTAATTCAAGTCACTGCGTGTAGTGGCACGTGTAGACGTGCAAGGCGGGGGAAGGGAGGGCTGGATATAATTTGGCACAAATGGTAAAACAATTCTCGCAATTCTTACGCAATAGTTGGATAATTTTGTTAATGTCAAATGGATAATATAGAGAATGGCTATATCCACGAAATTAATTCTTAGGGTTTTAGTATACCGGGATTTAAAGTAAGAAAAAGAGCGAGCCTTCGTAAAGAGCAGACGTTGAATCCCGGTATAACGTCCCCTGTCTCGTATTCTTAGTTGCCAAACTTCTATAGTACTTTGAAATTATGTAAATTATTTCAAAGTATCCTGTAAGACGTCTTTCTCTGTAGTTTCAAAACACTAATTTATATCAATTTCTTTTGTTTTTGGTCATGAATAATGTGTTTGAGAAATCAGTAGTACATACACAGCGTTATGTTGGTTCCAGAAGTTTATTCGTCTCGATACTGAACTACGTAAAAAAGGTCTGATTCAAACGTATATCTATGACAGTAAATAAATCTCAAACTCATATAGAAGGTCTGCTCTGGAACTGAGTAGCTTTAACTCGCAGAGTTTCTCTTAACTTGCCCTGATTGGCCTAACAGAGATCACCCGCTAACCTCTGTATATGGTTTGTATTGTGAACCAATATATAAAATTATTTGTGAAACACTACGATTACTTAACATGCAAGTAGATTAAGAAATATATATAATATCAAAATAAACATATGCACTGAACTTTTAATTAAAATTTTTCAACAATACCGAACAAGTGCATGTCATGTACTTTTTCTTGGACGAATATGTGCTTAAAAATATCCCTTCTTTCGGGCGTGAGGTGTCGTGTCAGTTTCGGAATTGAACGGTAATAAACGGTATAGAATTTGACAATGAAACGCAATTTTTCGCTTTTTTAAAAGTTCAAGCTCATGCCTATCAGGTCAAAACGAAAATGAAATTCTTCAAATACGTTCTTGGTTTTACATTTTCAACATATCGTTTTTCCAATGTTAGACGTTTTACTTTTCAAGGCCCGTTCAAACCAATGACGTTGGACAAGGCCCGTTCAAACCAATGGCAATGTGACGTTGAATAAAGTCAGACTAGTTGAATAAACATCAGCCAACATCGCGAAACATAACATTTGAACTGAAACCCAACATGTTGTATCCATTAATGTTGGATGATGCTGAGCCACAATGTCAAACTACGTTGGATGAAACTTTTAAATAAAGTCAAACTCCAACATTGCCAACCATGTCTGAACAAACCCAACATGTTGTTATTATTATTATCATTCGGCGAACCACGGGTATTCAGACCTGCCAAGTTCGGAAGATAAGAATGCGTGACCAGGGCCGTTGCGAGGACTTTACCTTGGGGGGGGGGGCGGGAGGGAGAGGCTAGATTTACCGCCTGAATTGTTTCAATTCACCTGATTTGGCGACGCCCGCGAGGCGCTATCATGGTTGGTGCCGAGCAAAAAATTTTGAAAATTTGAATTCTTTAGACCGTCGAAAATAGCATTTTGAGAGTCTTTCCTACCCAAGATTTCAATGTTTTACTACTGCCTAACAATGAAGATAAGTAAAATAACTACTGATCAATATGACAGTGTTACTTACAGTTTAATGTGACTAGGAAAATGGAGAAAATTTTGGAAATTTGGAATCTCCAGATCGTCAGAAAGCGTATTTGGCCATGTACCCCCAGGCCAACGATGCGTCTGAACGTCCTTATTTGGTTGGTCTATTGTTAACTCTAATTCTACGTTTGCACACATCGTTGTCAATGAGTTATTGTACGAAAAGTGGGATAGCGTCATATAATGGTAAAAATGCGTAACTTTAAGATCATTTTAGTTATGCGTGCGGGACAGCGGGAACAAAAGCAGCCAATGCGTAACTTTCACGTCATGTATCGGTTTGAAGAACATCACCTGTGAAATCTTGAGCTAAATCTTGTCTATTAATTTCACACAGAGCTTTGTTAAGTTCCTCGCGCCAGGACTGCGCGGCTTGATGACGAGATGTCCACCAATGCTTGAGCATCATATATGTTTGCCATACCACATTATCCCGGTGATTCAAGTGAATCTCCTTTATTTTGCTGTCGCTAATACCAAGAAATATTGCCAGTTCTTTCCAGCCTCCAGGGATATTTTGAGCCAATTTCAGCAAATGATTATTCATATACGTATCTATAAAAATATCAAGACCTGTTAAAATATATCAGAAAGAAGGCGCTTACCTGGAATAAATTCCTAAGAACCTCCCTTATAAGGACACTGAAGGTACCGAGCAATATACATATCAGTGGTGTTCGTTTACTAAGGTCATCACCGTGTTTTGAACCGAAAATATCCATACAAGCAGCCAGAAGTTGCAGACAGAAAAAATATCACAACACAAAACCAAGCGAACCGTAAAAAAATTTTTGCATGGCAGAAACCCCTCATCTGCCACCTACCACTTCACTTTTCTGGGTTTTTTTTTAAAGCAACTCTGTCCTGATGAACCACCTTCAAGTTCTTCACAACAAAGTCGCTAAAATCATTCTTGACGTTCATCCACTCTCGTAGCCTCAGAATCCCTACGATCGTTAAATTGGCAGCCGTCAACAACACGTAGACACTTTCACCGTTGTCTAATCATGCACAAGTGTTAAAACAATGACATCGATTTTAATTTCAAGTTCTCCTCTGACATCCACAGCTACAATACTCGAAACAAACAGAACATACATTTGGAACGCGTCAAGAAGAACTGGGGGAAGCAGGCATTCAGCTACCATGCTACCAACGACTGGAATAGTCTGCCTGTGGAAATCCGGAATATAGAGAAATACCGGGTATAGAGAGAAATATTCACATAATACAAGCGCTTCGGTTTTACGAAACGCTACTAATATTTAAAGCCAAGTACAACAATTTTCAAGAACGTACATGCAAAGACAAAAACATGTTTACCATTTGCACTAGACGTAGATGATGCACTATCCACTAGCACTTCACATGCGTCAGATTCGTCGACATAGCGCTGGGATGTCTCAGCTATAACAAAAGATAAAATGACCAAATTGTAAAAGAAAGTCCAAGTTCCACTGAACAAATTTGAAATTTCTATTTGTCATGTGGAGGTTGGAACCAGTACAAGCTCCTCAAAACTTAAACCGGAAACACAACAAGAACTAAATTTACATAATGAGCCATAACGAACCATTTGCTATCGTTTTAAAGCCAAAAATTTTCTGACCGTGCAAAATTTTCGTGATTGGATACGTCTTTTATAAAGCTGCCACTGCTACAATTTTTTCATTTCGATTTTACCTCATGTTTGCAAAATTATCATTATAAAAATTGAAATAGCTACTTAATATATGCACTGTTGTGATTTTTACCTCGTTTGCGTCTACGCAGAATACAGTGCTTGAGGACCATTGCTACGTTTTGTCTTTGAATTTTGCAAATTCTTTCTTGGATATGAGGCTTCTGGCGCTGCATTTCAAGGAGACTTTCTTTGCTGTTGCATCGCTTGAGATGACGAATTGAAACCTGGGTGGCAGAAAAGCGATGTTTGCCAATTCTGCTGAAGATATCTGCCAAGCCAACCAACGCTTGAAGATAGAACAAGGTCACATCATATTTTTCAGCATGTTCGGCTGAGATGGCAAAAATTTTAACAGCTCGAGGGTAATATTCGTCCCGGCTGACACTTAAATAAAACTCAGCAATGTCGTTCATATGTCTGGAATATCGAACGAGATCTTTCTTTCGGTCTTCAGTGGCGTAAATAGTCAATAATTTCAAAAGATTATCACAAAGTTGGACGCCATCTTTGATGTACTGGTCACGACCGTCAATGCTCTTGAGTGATAGCAAGTTTTTGTAGCATCTCAAGATCTGTTGACAACAAACAAGCTTGCTGTACGTGTCATCCTTCGTTTTTTTCAATATCCCCATTTCGAAAAATCTTCGTTCATCGTCGATCAACTGTTGGTAACGATCAATTGCATTCTTCAAGTCCGTAGCATGGGCCTGGGCATCTTTCTTCATATGTGTACCATCTTGTTGGCAATTATAGTCGTCATTAACCAGGAGATATAAAAGAGCAGTCGTTTGCACCTTCAATTCATGAAAGACAGCATGGGGGTTCATTCGCTCGCTGATCTCGCATGAAAGACAATACGCTAACTTCAAAAGATCGATGTAAAAACTTGGATTCTCAATTGTTGCTCTATTTCTGTAGAAATAATTTCTGCCAAAGCTGTAAATCACTGAGAGGTAAAGTTCCGGTAGAAACAATTCACGATAGCGATCAACGCTGTATGCCGCCCCATGGTCAACGAGCACATTAACATCACTTGGCGAAAGCGGATGTGAACATTCGATCTTTTCCTTCACCGTCTGATTCTCCTTAACAACTTCGGGAAACAAAGCAAAATCTTGTTTGTTTACAGTTCGCAAGAATACAAGTTCTTCAATTATGTCTGGCGATAATCCTGAACTCTTCTTAGTCAGTTTATTGAACAACTGACGAGCGACTGCTGAATCTCTCTTGGTAATACCATACATCTCTCTATGTTCTTTATCACTGGAGTCTTCAAGCGAACTTCCCCAGACTTCTAAGACTACATGAAAAAACATCAGCAGCATCTTCTTAAGTGAGGCTAAAAAACCATCAGCAGGTTGTACATCTTCCTCAGTTATTCCACACAACTCATGAAGCAGATTTCTAGCACTTATAAAGTGAACGTCCAGTTTATGTTGTAAAGGAGGCTGTTGCTGAGTGTAGGTGAAGCCAACCAGTTCTGATAACCGAGCTAATGCTATCAAAGTACGATCATCTTTCTGTTTGTCCTCCCACTCTTGCAGAAGTATCTCCGCATGTTCACGGACGGTACGCTGAAGAAAATCGCCTTTTGAAAAACGGTTATCTTTACTGATATACTTCATAAATATTCCCGCCAATTTGTATAGTAGATCTGCTTTTAATGATTCATCGATTATGTCTCTGATCACATTCTGGGTAAAAGAATGGAAAGAAAAGAACCGAATACCATTTTCCTCTGTGATGCGAACCAGTGACTTGAGCTCATCATGTAAATCATTTAAATCTGCTACGTTTGCCAGGTGATTATTTGAAGATAGCAGATTACTGAGAAAAAAATCTGGAATCATTTTATTAGAGATTAAAGAAGTGGCAGCAATAGCAGAAAATTTATCACTGTCAACCTCTTCTAAACATGCACGTACACTTTCGTAAAGTATTCGATCATGATTACTTAACTCAGTTTGGCGAACTTTCTGCGCTGCCACTTTGTCACGCTGCATTTTCAGGTATGTGCGGGCCGATATCTTTTTTTTCAACATGTAATCTTTAGCAGCCGTCAGACCCAGAATATTCCAACCAAAATGATCACAAAGCTCTAAAAGATCTTCTTCATTATTTTCTTTGCGGATTTCTTCAAGAAACTCCAACGCCTCCTCAAATTTCTCTACCTGAAGTTGCTCTGCATCAGGAAGGTCCAAAGAGGGATTATTGGTTGTAATGATGATGTAAACTGAACGTCGGATGTTCCACAGCTCATTAAACCATTTATAACATGGCTTCCTTTCTAAGTTATCTAACAAAAATATGATATCTTCATTTTCAGCTTTTTGTTCAATAGTTTGAAACAACTCGCCATACGATACACCAAGTTTCTCGGCCAGGTCTGTTAACGACGCGATAACGCGATCTTCACCAGTAGGGCCATCTATAACCCAACTAATAGCAAACGTTTGTTTGTTCATAACAATATAATGCGCAGCCGCGGAGGTTTTCCCTGTTCCAATTGTTCCATGCAATATCTTAAATTTACCCTTTTGTAATTTTTGAATTTCATCATCTAATTTACTTCTTGAACAATAGCTATGAACTGGTTCATGACAGTTGCTAACAGGCGCTGTACTTGTAGCACCTAAATGTAAAATAATATGGTTTAAATAATATATGGCCACACAATGGTTACCGGATCAGTGCATGGCCCCTTGATTCAGATATAGAGGATATTACACGGCGGCGCGCGAAGATGACTTTTTATCTTCGAGTGGTGAAAACAATATTTAGCGAGTGAGTAAAATATTGTTTTTAACACGAGAAGATAAAAGTCATATATCTTCACGCCACCGTGTAATGTTCTGTTTATTATATAGTCCCAAGCAAAAAATTGTATAAATACTAAAAGTCACGTGATCGATATTCACTAGTGAAGATATGGAAAATATGTCACTGTGTATTTCTTAAGGGTCGTTTACACTTGCAATTTTTGCTGCGATTTGTAGTGCGATTTTCTTCTTCTGATTGATGTGAACAAGTGGATGGATTATGAATGTTCAGACGAAGATACAAATACTCAGAACATTCATAACTCATCTATACTTAGAACAAGCTTACATAGAACAAACAACAGTGAAGGTAAACGCATTAACATGGAACTCGTCCAGAATTTGGTCTACTCCGAGGACAGTGATATTATTTTTGTGAATGAAACTTGGCTAAAGAAAGACATCTGCGATCTTGAAATTCTGCACTCAGGTTATTCTGTTTTTAGGAATGATCGAAAAACTCGCGGTGGTGGAGTACTGTTAGGCGTAAAAACATCTTCCTTTAAATCTGTGCATGAAATTAAACACAATTATGACCTAGAAATCATCTTGGCTGAAATAACAACAGCTACAAACATGAAAATAATACTGGGTTCCTGCTATCGTCCTCCAAATGAAGATCAGACTTGGATAGAACGTTTCAACAACTTTCTTGGTGATATTTGTTCAAGTCACCAACACATTGTTCTCGCAGGGGATTTTAATCTTCCGCAAATTTCATGGAACTCACCAGAACAAACGACAGGTTTCTCTGAGAATGCTTTTATTGAACTACTTAATGACTATTTTATGGTTCAACTCAACAACACCGCAACTAGAGAAAATAACGTTCTCGATCTCGTTATCACAAACATTCCGGAACTGGTCAAAATTAGCGAAATTTTGTCCCCTGCTGAAGCAGATATCTTTACTGATCACAGTGTAATCAGTTTTGACCTCTTTGTTCACCCCAAACGCTTGCCAAAAA
>CACRXK020006971.1:0-23906 GCA_902702795.2 Paramuricea clavata | reverse complement strand
AACTGATAGAGCTATCCAGTGTAAATAAAGTTAGTTTAGTTTAGGTTTCCTCCTGTAGTAACACTGGATCAATAAGAGATGATCCTTACTGGACCTCTAGGAAGAACAGTTTAGAACTGATAGAGCTATCCAGTATAAATAAAGTTAGTTTAGTTTAGGTTTCCTTCTGTAGTAACACTGGATCAATAAGAGATGATCCTTACCGGATCTCTAGGAAGAACAGTTTAGAACTGATAGAGCTATCCAGTATAAATAAAGTTAGTTTAGTTTAAGTTTCCTCCTGTAGTAACACTGGGTCAATAAGAGATGATCCTTACCGGATCTCTAGGAAGAACGTTAACAGTTTAGAACTGATAGAGGTATGCAGTGTAAATAAAGTTAGTTTAGTTTAGGTTTCTTCCTGTAGTAACACTGGATCAATAAGAGATTATACTTACTGGACCTCTAGGAAGAACAGTTTAGAACTGATAGAGTTATCCAGTATAAATAAAGTTAGTTTAGTTTAGGTTTCCTCCTGTAGTAACACTGGATCAATAAGAGATGATCCTTAATTACTGAACCTCAAGGGAGAACAGTTTAGAACTGATAGAGCTATCCATGCAGTGTAAATAAAGTTAGTAATCTTTCGTTTAAATTGCTACAGGGATTGCTCTAAGCAGTCAGCTGCCTGGCTGTTTACTGTCAGTCTCTCAAGATAAAATGGTGAAAGTCTGGGACATACAGGTAGGCGTTTTTTCTCATTACTCACTTTTATCGACGTCGATTCCACTGTTTCAATTCACACAATTTTCATCCAATTCACCCTTCCTTTCTTTCTTTTCAACAGGACAACAAGCCTTCCTTCGTCGTTTCTCGGGATATGAAAATGGTTAGTAATGACAATTGAATTACACGTTTGAATGGCAGCAGAATGGTGGTCCATTTCACAAAAATTCACGCTTATATTAAGAGCGAGAAAATTACACTACATCTCTCGAATGTTAAAGGGTTTTGGAGAGCAGGAATCGAGCTCTAACCAACTGAGCTACAGAGAGACAGTTGTCGAGCTCTAACCAACTGAGCTACAGAGAGACAGTTGTCGAGCTCTAACCAACTGAGCTACAGAGAGACAGTTGTCGAGCTCTAACCAACTGAGCTACAGAGAGACTGTTGTCGAGCTCTAACCAACTGAGCTACAGAGAGACAGTTGTCGAGCTCTAACCAACTGAGCTACAGAGAGACAGTTGTCGAGCTCTAACCAACTGAGCTACAGAGAGACAGTTGCCGAGCTCTAACCAACTGAGCTACAGAGAGACAGTTGTCGAGCTCTAACCAACTGAGCTACAGAGAGACAGTTGTCGAGCTCTAACCAACTGAGCTACAGAGAGACAGTTGTCGAGCTCTAACCAACTGAGCTACAGAGAGACAGTTGTCGAGCTCTAACCAACTGAGCTACAGAGAGACAGCTGTCGAGCTCTAACCAACTGAGCTACAGAGAGACAGTTGTCGAGCTCTAACCAACTGAGCTACAGAGAGACAGTTGTCGAGCTCTAACCAACTGAACTACAGAGAGACAGTTGTCGAGCTCTAACCAACTGAGCTACAGAGAGACAGTTGTCGAGCTCTAACCAACTGAGCTACAGAGAGACAGTTGTCGAGCTCTAACCAACTGAGCTACAGACAGACAGTTGTCGAGCTCTAACCAACTGAGCTACAGAGAGACAGTTGTCGAGCTCTAACCAGCTGAGCTACAGAGAGACAGTTGTCGAGCTCTAACCAGCTGAGCTACAGAGAGACAGTTGTCAAGCTCTAACCAACTGAGCTACAGAGAGACAGTTGTCAAGCTCTAACCAACTGAGCTACAGAGAGACAGTTGTCGAGCTCTAACCAACTGAGCTACAGAGAGACAGTTGTCGAGCTCCAACCAACTGAGCTACAGAGTGACAGTTATCGAGCTTTAACCAACTGAGCTACAGAGACACAGTTGTCGAGCTCCAACCAACTGAGCTACAGAGAGACAGTTGTCGAGCTCTAACCAACTGAGCTACAGAGAGACAGTTGTCGAGCTCTAACCAACTGAGCTACAGAGAGACAGTTGTCAAGCTCTAACCAACTGAGCTACAGAGAGACAGTTGTCGAGCTTTAACCAACTGAGCTACAGAGAGACAGTTGTCCAGCTCTAACCAACTGAGCTACAGAGAGACAGTTGTCCAGCTCTAACCAACTGAGCTACAGAGAGACAGTAGTCGAGCTCTAACCAACTGAGCTACAGAGAGACAGTTGTCGAGCTCTAACCAGCTGAGCTACAGAGAGACAAATTAATTTACAAAACTATTATTCAAGAGGGAGAAAGTACTGGATAATTAGTACTTCGTGCTCTCTCTAATTGTGTAATGTTAATTTCTCTGTTCTAGCGTGCATGAGTTGATTACAATCGTATTATCACCTCAAAAAAGGACTTGACTTATCTGACAGTTTAATGGAATCTGTATAAATGATACGAGAAACACATTCTTATTTACGGGCTTATGCACCGTGTAAGAACTCACCAACTACGTCACAGACATTGATATCATGTGATTTCATTTACGAACTTTGTCGATTCAGGTTGACAGGTTGTATTTTTTACAAAATCCAAACAATTATATTTATTTTCCCACGCAATCATACATTGGATGACGTACGTTATTGAAGATGCATGTATTACCGCTCTCTATGACCAAATATTTATATACATTATCTGAGAACGCCGGATTACAGATCATTAAATAAGATCCTGCAGGCTTTAAGAATCGAAAGCTTATTTATATATGATGCTTTCCATACACGCAAATAATTATAACCGTTGACGCGCAAACCTCAATACAAATAGTCTCTTGCGTACATGCGTGGAATTTAATTTAATTTGTACAAGTCGCTATAAACAGCCCGAGTGTATTGACGGGTAGCACTGGAAATTTTTTCAAATCACCTCAGAATATGGATATGGTTGAAAATATGGGAAATCCATTTTCCCATTAATTACAATTTCTATACTATGATATAGTATGGATAAACTATGAATCTAATGATGCAATGCTAATTTCATAGGCTATGATTTCCTCTCTTTTCCAGTGTGGGGAACATGGAGTTAGAGGACAGAGAATGCTAGGTGTTAAAATTCCATGGGGGGGGGGGGGGGGGGGGGGCGGGGCGGGAGCCTGAGACCTTCAATCTTTTTGCAGATGGAGCCAATGGGGATTGACTGCCATAATCGTGTGGCCACCACGATATCTTTGGAGCTACACTGGCAAAGACGTGCATTTGCTTAATTGCTTGACCGTTAAACTAATTTAAACGCACCTAACAATTCGATAGGTGAATAATTTAACACACTCAAATATCTCTTTTAATAGATAATTTGTGTGGCTTTAACACTTAATTCGCTAGGCCGGAATCTTCAATTAAAAGTCAAATCCTTTCAAACACTAATTGAGGAATTGCTAAAGCCAAAAATAAATCGTTTATCATGTCACTCCCACGCCTTGTCGCCTCTTGTTGGCGCTCCATAGGTACACCGCTTGTCAGCAAAATTTCATTTACGCGCATGAATACTAGATCGGAAAAGAAATTCAGATAACTAAGTAGATGAACCACATTGAAATTCTATTAGTTTAAGTTAGTCTTTTAGTAAATTTTGCCGATTTCAATGCTGTAATATATTTTAGACGAATTGTTTGTAGTTTTGTATATACGCAATTCAGCTTCCGAGCTCCATATGTATTTTAATAATAATAATAATAATAATAATTACAATATTTAGTCAGGGGGTCCACTCACGAAAGTGATTTTCAGTGGAGCCCTGATAAAAAAAAATAAAATAAAATAAAAGAATAAAAATATATATCTAACAAAAGTGAATATATGAAAGGTTAAATTGTATAAAGTTCTTGCGCATCCTATCAGTTCGGTGGGGTGTCCTATGGCTATATAGCTAAATGTTTCTTTAGTTTAGTTTTAAAAGTTTTAATTTGACGTATATTCTGGAGTTCCACAGGCAGACTATTCCAGTCGTTGGCAGCATGGTAATTGAATGCCTGCTTCCCCCAGTTCTTCTTCACGCGTTCCAAATGTATGTTCTATTTTCATAGTAATAAATCATAAATCAAGCGCTGCGTTTTCTGTAATTCATCATTTACGAGAAAAATCGCGTGAGACAACTTTAAGCGACTTAAGTCATTACGCTACTTTATTTTTGTTTTGGTTTCACACCTTGTTGGGGCGCTTAAAAGATCAAAAATACGGTTAAGGTTTAATTTTCTCGAAGATTTAATAGCAGCATGGTGGTGCCTTGATTCTGAAACTATAATTGGATTCTATTTCTAATTCTTGAACATAATTAGAACATTATAAAAATTAAATCATCGCAAGAATTTTTCAACTGACAAGTGTTTAAGCCCATTAAGGATATTTTAGGATTGCAATAGAATGGGGCTCAATGTATATATTTTTGGGGCATCGATAGAATGGCTATTGTGTATGTTTTCGGTGGGCTAACCGTATGGTGCAGTCGTCAGACTGTCAGAGCATGTGGCTTTCGCCTCTGAGATTGTGGGGGTTCCATTCTCGCTGCAGACTTGTGTGAAAAGAGTCAGTCAACGTTCTACTGAAAGTCAGGGGTTTTCTCCGGGTACTCCAGTGTCCTCCCACAGGAAATGTTGACAGGGTGAGCTGGAAGGTTGGGCCCCTAAGGCCATATAAAAAAAAATAGTTGGTTAGCGTCCTTAGCTTTTGCCAAAAAGTGGGCGGGCGGGCGCTTTTTTTTTAATTTTTACTAATTTTTAACGCCTTGGTTTTACTCACTGTTAGGTCCGAAACTGGATTTTCTTGCGCAGTACAGATATTTTTTTATATATTTCAAAATATAATTCATACCGTCATTTTCGCACGCAATTTCGCAAATTATTAACACAATTGACTACAGTCAACAGGAAATACTACATATATTAGAGCCTGTTGATCAATAAAAGTCTTTTTTTTAAATAAAAAATAAAAAAAAATCCTGAGCGGGGCCTTTTTTGTGGGCGGGCGGGGACGCTAACCAACTATTTTTTTTTATGTGGCCTTTAAAGTTGGGATTAGTCCCTAAATTCGGATTAGTCTCTAAACTGTTCCTTCCACCGTAGCTGTGCTCCGGATTCAGACATCATTCATAATTTCTGAGGAAGCCTTCGTCTCGATCAGGTTCGATATGTTTTGGGGCCAGAGTCGTAAGATGTTTATTCACAATGTTGTTGAGCTGCGTCCGTCGTAATTCAGCTTAGCTTTCAGCCGCAAGTAAGGATGATTAGCATACAAATTCATCATCAAGCAGACGAACATGTCAGCACAATTCTAATTTTATCATGAATTCTAGTAACTAATTAGGCTCGTAATTAGGCGTGTCTGGTCGCATCTGCGAACAGAAGAAAGAAATTTTATTATTTTATAAGGCCACGGGAAGAGTGTTGAATGAAATGTACCACAGTCGAGTGTTTGGTTCCCAAGAGAATCTATCACCCGTAAATATATTAAAGTAGAGTTTAGCCTTTGGCTTTGTAGAGTACCACACTTGAAACCGTCTGACGATTTTTTAAGGAGTTATATTTCTGATACAAAACGCATGCCGATTTACATAAACCGTTGGTTCATTTTGTCATCAAACTGTTTCAGTTCGTTGGATAAATATTGGACGACACGTTTTCTTTGGCACATTGCAGCCATTTATTTGAATGAGTTTGTTTTGGCCGTAGTCGTCTACAGGTCTCTACTTATACATGGAAACTACACTGCTATATATGGCTCACAAATATATACAGTAAAACTAAGTGGTCTTTATAAGGTGACCTCAAAATAACGTGGGAAAATTCGCCTTTCGTGCTCGTTTTCCCACTGATTATTTCTCGTTCTCTCTAATCTCCCACGCGTGTTTCTATAACTGCATGTAGAGGTCACACGGAAAATGTTTTTATTTCTTAAAGATCAAAGTAAGATAATTAACTGCAATTAATATAGAATATACAATGAAACAATGTCTTGGGAATATCCGCTTGCAATAACAAAATCTGTCCATGAAAACTGTATTAGGCTAAGCGGATAAGTCATACGGATATGTCCTCTACAGGGTGTATCATAAAAAAGGAGACCTTTAGAATTTAATCTCTATTGTTGTTAAGCACAATATATTTTGCTCCTGCTAATTAAAAATTCAATTCAATTGTGTTTTCGCACTCTTATGTTCAGCGTAGTGCTTATAGCATTCAAATTACAACAACAAGATTAATTTCTAAAGGTCTCCTTTTTTATACATCCGGCATGTATAAGAGGGAGGGATCATGAATTTAGAGAGTCCCTCCCTTAGATAAGTTCCCCATCCTTAATGCATTTTCGATTACACATTTCAGACATCCGCCTATTATTTCCTATATTGTAAAATGCTTTTTGTATATGCATATAGATAAATGGCTCCGTGCTGGTGTTGAATTCTTATATATTGGCATGAAAATTGGCCAAACGTGCGTAGTTTAATGTTCTTCTTTCTTCAAGACAAGTGATTCTTCTCCTTAACAATTGAACTGAGGAAATAAGGTTAATCTCTAAAGGTCTCCATTTTTATACACCCTGTAGATAAAGAGGGAGCGACGAATTTAGAGAGTCCCTCCTCTAAATAAGTTCCTCATCCTTAATGCATTTCAGATTACACACTTCTGATATCCGCCTATTATTTCCTGCTATTGTAAAATGCTTAGTTTGTATGCATATAGACCACTAGACGTAAATGGCTCCGTGCTGGTGTTGAATTCTTATATATTGGCATGAAAATTGGCCAAACGTGCGTAGTTTAATGTTGTTCTTTCTTCAAGACAAAAGATTCTTCTCCTTAGCAACTGAAAAGAGGAAAGAAGGTTAATTTCTTAAGGTCTCCATTTTTATACACCCTGTAATCTGTATTTATATAGAGGGAGCGACGATTTTAGAGAGTCCCTCCTTTAAATAAGTTCCTCATCCTTAAATCTTTAAGGCATTTTCGATTACACACTTCAGACATCCGCTTATTATTTCCTACTATTGTAAAAATGCTTTTTGTATGCATATAGACCACCAGACGTAAATGGCTCCGTGCTGGTGTTGAATTCTTATATATTGGCATGAAAATTGACCAAACGTGCGTAGTTTAATGTTCTTCTTTCTTTAAGACAAAAGATTCTTTTCCTTAACAACTGAACTGAGGAAAAGTGCCCTCGACACATCCGCGTGTTCTTTCCTGATTTTGCACGTTGCTTTCCTTAGACCACTTTGTCCACAGACAGTCGTCAAACTCGACAAAAAGCTTTGTTTTGCGATGATGACATGATGATAAACTTTATATATAATCCACGCTAACATTGTCAGATGTAGAATTAATTTATAATGTAGAAACTAGAATAAACAAAACATTTTCGTAAAGATAAGTTTTCCAGAGCAGGTGGTGTCTTTTTGGCAGCATTAAAAATAACTTGCACGCGAAATTTAAAAGTTCAAAACGCATTTTTGAGTTCATGGGCGACAAATTTGCTATGTGTTTTGTCAATGGTCCAAATATCAGAAAATTTACTCAATTTTAAGTCCTTCAAATAGCTGCTGAAACTTTCATTTTTTGGCACCAATGCCTATATCACGCATGCTTAATTTATGCATTTACCTAATTTGCATATTGTTATTTTACTTTTTTTTTACAATAGGGCAATTGTGAGGTAGAATTTTCCAGCTGCTAGTTTGCATTGTAAGGTTATGTCAATAAAAGATGATAACGGCGTACGTCAAGGCAATGTGTTTTACTGTTTTATTAAAACTCGTGTCACATCGCAAGATAAGTGTGGAGCTTGATCGAATGCTTATCTGATTGTACACACGTACAAAATGTGACAGAACTGCAAAAAGATCCAATCGACAACACCTGATATCTCAATTGGCATAATTCCCTTTATTGCAATGTCACCGATAAGGGGTGAAACATTTCCCAATCCGTTAAGAACTTTACTTCAAAGATACTCCGAAAAATCACTTTTATTTTGAATTTGAATTCACGATGGTGGGTTTGCACAGATCTCACGGATTCATTTCAATTTTCAAAGTTGAATTAGTTTCCAGTGACAGGATAAAGTTCATCCCACATTTAAAAACACAGTTTTACAAATGCAGGCGTTCAGTCGATGTTAATTTGAATGACACCATTCTAATTACAGAATTAAAGATTTATTGTGAGAACGAGCTGACCAATAGGCAATACATACTCTATCAAATTGAACTGCATTAATCAATGTCTGTGATGGTGTAAACCTCTTTCAAAACTATAATTTAATTAAAAAATCTTTGAATCAAGATTCATTGGCACCAACTCGATCGCAGAATCTTCTATGAACCATCCTTAAGGCTTAAGGCGCTGTTACACTAAGCAACTTGTCTCGGAACTTGTCTCGCAATGTCGACAAAAACGATTTCAGGATCGCATTGCAAGGGATGTTACACCAAGCAATATATTCCATGCAACTTGCAATGATCATTATTAAAAAAACCGCGAGTGCTAACGTTTGGCGCCATATTGTCAGTCAAAAGCCAATAGGAAGCCATTCAAATTTCAGTGCATAAAGCATTGCGAGACTAGTTGCTAGAGGGATGTTACACTGCGCAAGGCTCTAAAAATGCATTGCAGCGTTGCCGCAATCGTTGCAAAAAGTAGAACTTGATTCTACTTCGTGCAATGGTTGTTGCAACAAAAATATTGCGAGACTTGTTGATTGCGAGGCATGATACACCTTGCAATTTCGCGTGCAACTTGTGTCGCAACAAAATCGCGAGAAAAGTTGCGAGACAAATGCATAGTGTAACAGCGCCTTAATTAAAACATCGACGTTTAAACCACACATATGTATCGGTATGAAACAATACTTATATGCAAATTTTATACTAAAATAGATAATCGATTAAGTTGTCATGTCCCCTGGCTGAGGTGACCTCTGCGGTCAAAAGTCAGACAAAGCATTGACGATACATTGGCGATAGTGTTTAACCATCTTGGGATGAAAATACAATCAATGCTCACAAGGGTGGTACATTGATCAATTAAGGGCATAATGATAGACGTCGGTTTTTGTTTGCGTGTGGTGTGACATAAACAGTAGGCAGTCAAGATGTTTGCCAAAATTACTGCCAAATGGGAATTGCTTTTAAGCCGTAATTGAAGGCCTCGCTAGGGGTTTAGGTGTATAACTATATACAGAACATTTTAATTAATCCTACGAGAAACATACTTGTCACTAACTGTGATAATTATATCATGCATGCAACATTAATTTAGGGGCTGTTTATACACATGAGCTGGGCCATATAGCTAGGATGAATCGTGTTTTGAATATGTATAGGTAATCAGAATTGAGACTATAGTCTCAATATAGTCACTATAGTCACTATAGTCACATAGTCTCTATAGTCAAAGGTTTTTGATTTTTTGTATATAAACAATATTTTTTCTATATTGATCTTGCGTTTGCTCCAAGAGCTATAAGGGCTCAATGAGAGAATTCAAGCTAAATATTGAAATGAATTTAAAAAGTAATAGTAAATAAAGCATGCATGTATATGTAAACATTGTTATCTTAACGAGATTATATAGGGACGAGCGATACCTTTTAATTTAAAGAAACACAAAACTCGCCAACCTTAGAGTTAATTTTATAAATAATCTCTGCAAGATCTTCGTTTCTTCACTTCACTATGAAGATATTTTTACATTATGGCTTTGCAAGACAAAAACAATGATACAATGTCAATGCCAGTGGCGAAGCTAGCCCTGGCAATAAACTTGCATCTCAACAGGTTAAAGACAAATACGTTTCTAAGTGTTTGAATAATGCAAATCCTTAAAATCAATTTGCATAGCATGACCTGTTGCTATGGGCTATATGGCTAGCTCACCACTGCAATTATGACTCTAGTAAGTCTAGTTGCCAAATATTGTTTTTGAAATGCATTTAGAGTAGTAACATTATTGCTTATTTCTCATCTATTTTCATGTATTAATATTTGTATTCAAAACTGGTATTCACATTGATTAAATATGTTATTTGTATACATGCATATATACCATGTAAACTCAATTATTAAATTAATATGCCTAATTGATCCTAACAAGCTGTGTTTCGATCACTTTCATCATGATGCTCTCGTTTCCATTAATTAAGGATTCTCTCATTGGCTTTTTTAAATTAAACAACTTATTTCGTATTATTATGTACGCCAATTATATGCCATGGAACTGAATTTATGGTCTTTAGACTCTTTACAGCTGTGTTGAAAGTTTGACTCTAGTAAGTCTAGTTGCCAAATATTGTTTTTGAAATTCATTTTAGAATAGTATCATTATTGTTTATTTCTCATGTATTTTCATGTAATTTGTATTCATAACTGCATGGTATTCACATTGATTAAATATGTTTTGTTATATACTTGCAGTTGCATATACTGTATACCATGTAAACTCAATTATTAATATGCCTAATTGATCCTAAAAAGCTGTGTTTCGATCACTTTCATCATGATGCTCTCGTTTCCATTAATTAATTAAGCATTCTCTCATTGGCTTTTTTAAATTAAACAACTTATTTCGTCTTATTATATGTAAGCCAATTATATGCCATGGAACTGAATTTTAATATGGTCTTTCCAACTGTGTTGAAAGTTGAACTGTCAGAGGGTCAACCGTTTTCAGTTTATTGCATATACAAGATAAGTTCAAATTTGGATTGATTCAATTTGATGTGTCGACCGTTGTCGTAGACAAAGTACCATATGGAATATGTGTATAGTGCATGTAATTTATTAAGGAATCGCAGCAAGTCTTGCTGGGGGACAAGTGCTATAGACACAGGAGGCATTAGTTGTTAACAATCTCTTGTTTATATTGTCCAACCCAATTTCCGATGTGTCATCATGCAAAGTGATTGATTTATTTTATATGATACTATAATACAACCTCTTTTAGCATAAACATTTCTCACAAAAGTCCATGAGTATTTTGATTCAAAAACTACAGTGTGAAATGCACCCTGAGCATAGATATCTTATGTACACTAGATAGCGCATCTCTTTTAGTAAAATTGAAGCCAAGAATATTCCAGCGGTTACCCCCATTTGAATAGATGGCAGCCATGTTGAAGTTTCCCACTCACTAATAAACGCTTAAAAAACAACAATAACTTTCATCATTTGAATAGTTTGAAAATGTATTTGGATTAACTTAATGTTTAAGTTCCCTGTTTAAGAAATAGAAACATACGAGTCTTCTCAGTCATTTCATGGGAATATCCTGAGTCTGCAATCACGGCTTCAATTTTCGAATTGCAGAATAATTAGATGCACTATGTAGTGTATATCAGATATCTATGACCCTGAGTGATTATGATATTAATTTTTATGATTACTCATATTTATGAGCGAATTAACTATAAATTTGTTAGTAAAATTTACTTGGTTTAAAAAATGAGTCGCTGCATGGTACACTATTTTAATGAGTCACTTGTGGTAGATTTTTACGTCAAAATGTTTTGCACAGCTTTGTTCGTGTTGATATTTGAGAAATTGAGGTTGATGATTGCAGACGTGGTTCGATTACAAAGTGGATATAGTTCACGTGTCTTTCATCTCCTTGACCCGGATTCAGTTTCTGCAATATTTGCAATCGTCTTTATATCCTTGTGCTTTTAATCCTATAGCAAACTTGACAGACTTAACTCTGCAGGATTTCAGATCTCCTGTGGAAATTCTATAACACTATATAGATATATTTACTATAGATATAATCCTTAATATAATGTCCTGGGGCCGGTTGTTCAAAACTGGGTTAGGGACTGGTCATAAAGTAACTGCTAGGGTGGGCTGGAGGTAAATCACAAATTTTGCCAATAAGTTTGGTGACCCATCTTAGGTGTAGATAAAAATTTCAAAGCCCATCTAATCTTACAAAAAAATTTTCATGACCCACCCAATCTAAATTGGAAAAATATACTTTTATAATAAAAAAACTTGCAGGTATGAACATTGTAAATATACACGGCACTGTATTGACATACATAATTCCAACAAATTTGACCAACACGTTGATACTGAGCTGCTCTCCAGTTGGTTGTATTTGCTATGATTCGACCACTTCTTGTTGTATAAACAGAGTACTGGCTTCAATAGCATCATTTGCATTTGATAATTTGGATATAGTTTTGTTTACTTTTATTATTAATATCTTTATTTTTTGAAGTAGACATGCATGGGTTTTTGTTTGGTGAACCAACCGTGGACATACAAAAAAATTTGCGGCCCATCGAAACTAGACTACGACATAGTCTGTGTGTAATGTGATAAGTGCCCCCATTTCCGCCACGAGCGTCTGTGACGCAGGCTAATCGAAACTGCCCAAAGATTTTCCATGGCCCATCCCAAATCACTCCAGCCCACCCTAGCAGTTACTTTATGACCGGTCCCTTAGTTTAATCCTTGGTTAACCTAAAATTCGAAGCAAACTTCCTGACAGCTTGTCTATAAATTTGGAAATATTTCTTCAGAGATCTTGTCTGGATCGATAGGAGTTTACTTCTCTGAAGTTTTGAAATAAACAGACGTGCAGAAATACACAAACTAGAACAGCAGGTTAAATTTTAACCCAGGTTTAGCGTTAACCCACCTTTGAACAACCGACCCCAGCAGAAAAATTGAGAATTGATACATGTTTCGGCGTAGAAAAACTTATAAATTGTGCTTATGAATAAGCCAATGCGTTGGAATAAATTAATCAGCGAATATAGCTCATAGATATCTTATATACACTAGATAGCGCATCTCTTTAAGTAAAATTGAAGCCAAGAATGTTCCAGCGGTTACCCCTCATTTGAATAGATGGAGGCCATGTGTTGGAGTTTCCCATTCGATAATAAACGCTTAAAAAAATAACTTTCATCATTTGAACATTCTGAAAATGTATTTGGAATAGGTTTAACTTAATGTTTAAGTTCCCTGTTTAAGAAATAGAAAACATACGAGTCTTCTCATTTCATGGGAATATCCTGGGTCTGCAATCACGGCTTCAATTTTTGAATTGCAGAATAATAAGATGCACTATCTAGTGTATATAAGATATCTATGGTATAGCTATATTAATTCATATGTCGACATGTTGGATGAAATGGAAAATCTTTTAAAATGACTAGAAAAAACAGATAGTTAGCTACATGTAATTTATAATGTTAAATTTAATAGACAGTTAATGAACTTCACAGAAATGTAAAAACTGCCAAGGCCAACCAAAATATACACCATGCACATGTAACAAATGCAAACATATAAACGTATTAAAATAAATGACATATTGTTTTCATGAATAAACCATATATCATCTACCCCCTCATTGAGTGATAAATGAATACCTCCCAGCGAGGAATCGAGTTATGTGCAATTTGGCATCATTTACTGAATTTCTGTCGAGATTTTTTTTCAACAATTTTTCTAATTTGAAGTGTAATTAAGCTTTTAAGGTAAAATGGTTGCTTATTATCGATGTCCAACTTAAAAATTGGCTGTAAATATTCAGAAAGTCATGAGTGATCAGTAGAATAATTAAATATTAAGTAAAATTGTACTTCCTAATTTGTCATTAAATTGAAGCGTATATCGAAAATGTTTGTATATGTGCATAAAATTTAAAATCAGTCCTATCTCAAAGTGCAGTAAAGGTCAATGTAATGGTAACACAGCGTGAAGGTAGAATGCTCGGTTAAGACCTGCGGTTTTTGGGCGGGAACCTCGCCTAATCCAACTTTATTTATATCGGATAGGTCTAGCACTTCTAAGGAAACCGGATACCCAAAGAGACAGGGGCGTTTGCACAATAGAGTAAAGGTGCAAGGTGGCCCTCTTCTCATAGACAAGGGGCGTACCACACCCAAAAATGTACGAAATTTGTAAAGTCCGGAAATTTTATAATAATAGGAATTGATAAACAATATTTTGTTGCTTCCAAAGTCTTGATTATGATAAGCGGTAAAATATACCGTTTATAGCCTTTTCCTGTTACATATATTAAAAAGCGCAACAGATTATCAAGGGGTTTCACTAAATTTGGTAGTATATTTTATATTTCAAGGGCATTTTACATACTTTTAAGTCCGGATCAAACAATAATGAGAGTTGAAAGTCACGAATTGTTATACAGAGGACATTTCAAGCTCTAAGCTAACAGAATAAAGGTTTCAATTGAGAAGTGTTCCAATTTCAGGCCGGCCATCAGTTGCTTTCCAATTAAGCGTTTTTCATATATACGAAGAATTTAAATCTTTCTAAATTTTATATTACCACTACATATACATATTAATACAGGAAACTAAATTATGTTATTTTATTCAATTAGTAAAATAACATTATAAAATAACATTATACTGCATGGTCATCATAAAAAACAAAAAGTAAAATAACAATATGCAAATTAAGTAAATGCATGAATTAAGCATGCGTGATAGGCATTGGTGCCAAAAAATGAAAGTTCCAGCAGCTATTTAATTAAAGGACTTAAAATTGAGTAAAGTTTCTGATATTTGGACCATTGATAAAACACATAACAAATTTCTCGCCCATAAACTCAAAATGCGTTTTAAACTTTTAAACCCATGCTCTGAAAAATTTTTCTTTACGAAAATTTTTTGTTTATTCTACATTATAAGTACCCAAACAATTTATATTTATCAGTAAAAATTTTATGACATGAACGGGTTTGTGAAATTGAGAGCCGTTTAAAAATTGTCTACTTTTTTTACACACCTTGCACTTTAATCTTTATAATTATACACTTTTAAGTATATACAGTATAATTCCTCTTGAATGAAACAGGCTGTTGTGGCGACCTTTTGAGGTAAAAACTACATATCTATATATATGATATCGAGCACGCCTTAGCCGCATTTCGTGAACCAAAAAACACTCGATTTAGGGACCTGTATATACGAAACCTTTTGAGTGATTCGCCCTCGCTCACATGAGCAAAATAATGATCAAAGGAATGCCCATTGCGGTTTTGCGGTCACCAAGGTGAACGACATTAGGAATAGCCCACAAGCACTTGCCAACCTACACCCATTCTTAGATGAAGATTCCGGCTGAGATGATTGCAAACTGATTGTACAAGTGTTTACTTTGTTTTACTTTAAAGAACAAAGAGTATTCATTAAATTTCTATTCAATATATAATTAAACCATATATGGTTTCTAAATCAGTTCATATCCATGGTTATAACGATGACGTTATGATTTTGGTTTCCTAGTAAAATTAAACGGTAAAAAAATTGTTTCTGCTCGTCGTAAGGCCTATATATATATAGAGGGACTCAAACATTTCTTACAAATTTCTTACAAACATTTCTCTCGGTGTTAAACAACGAGTCAGATCCTTCAAAACTTAACCTATGCATGCAAAATTCATATACTGTGGTCACAGAAACGTTGGTATGGTGTAAACCATGCGGCCTTAAAGTTTAATTCGAATGCTACTTACTTAGAAGTTAATTAAAATGGTCACTTTTGACCAATTAAATTTTCATGGTATAATTGCATAAATATGGCAAGATGATATAGAAGTGATTTAGTAAAACATTTAATCTGTATGTGCTCGACAAATTCACAGCGTCCAAATTCAATTGCCAAGTTTAGAGGTTTAGTGTGTTACTATATTTATTTCGTCACTATATGAAACGAGAATGAGTCAGGAATGGACCATTTGCATTATAGACTAAATTTTGATCTAGATACAAATTTCATCACAACTTGAAAGAGCATCACAAAATTAGTAATATTCCAAAGTTTCGTTGCGAAATGTTGTAAAATGCGGATAATATAGCCTTGCGAAGTTTGCCGTTTTTCAGTCATTTTGTAATACAAACGGGAAATTGATGCCCCAACACCCGATTGGGCTGTCAATTTCCCGTGCGTAATACAAAATGATTGAAAAACGGCAAACTTCGCAAGGCTATATTATCTGCATTTTACAACATTTCGCAACGAAACTTTGGAATATTACTAATTTTGTGATGCTCTTTCAAGCTGTAATGAATTTTTTGTCTAGATCAAAATTTAGTCTATAATGCAAATGGTACATTGTTACGGAGGACATTTCAAGCTCTAGCTAGATTAACAACATAAAGCTTCGATAAGTGTTCCAACTATGTTTTAACTCGAATAGAATACATGATAGTGTTGGGAAAGCATTAAGAACAGCTAACCAAGCCTCGCGTGACTGCCAATTCTCTTGAACTCTCATCATCGTTTCATCTAGAGCCATACATCACGCGATGCGATATTGTTCATTTGTGTACAGTATATCACCTTACCAGCTGCTTAAAATGAACATTACGAAATAATGCTCGTATATGATATTGATAACATCATGAACAACCCCGTAATAGACTCGGGATCTAATTATATCTTTACCAGAGGCGTTCCATGCAGCAGGCACATGCAACATGCATGTATAAATCATGTATAATTTGCCGTTTGACGCTCATGCATTGAGCTCAGGAGTTCGGCTTAAGACTGTAGGTTAACGCTATGAAGCATACAAAAAATATGGAAATGTAAATTGAATGTTAATGTGTAGCCAGTAGGGTGCTCGCGAATATGATAACAGAGTGTCTATAATGTCGCAAAACACAAACCCGTGTAAGAGTGCATTCGAAAATGAAAAAGTTAAGACATCAAAATTAGAGAAATGCAATTTTAGAACACTGTAGATTACACACAGATGCGTCTTGGAAATGTATCGGCGTAGCCATCGGAGGTCACAAAAGGTCTTTCGCCCGCCTGATATGCGAGCCAAACAAATGAAGCTTCGAACGAAACAATAGCATTGATATATAATATCAATGGCGCGCTCCACGCTTTGTTTGCTTAAAGATTAGTCCTAGGCGACCGTGACAATAAAGTTACTCAGTCAAAAGTTCGCTTTATTACAAAGTCGAGACGGCGAAGATGTAAAGATTAGCTACTTATATCACGATAGCACACGATTACCATCGAACAATGTAAAACGTATTGAATGTTGCAAATTAGATCGTCTCGAGATGTATCAATTAACAGATGGAATATGTTCCGAGGTTACTGTTAAGGATGATTCACTATAAACTTAAAAACTATGTTTAAATCGTATCATAATTTCGCTAATTGAGGTCCATAGTATTAGTTTCTGTTTTGAAGATATTAATACGCTATCATACCACAGGACAATATCAACACATGGTCATGGGTGATCAAATCGCTCCTGTGATTCGAGGTTTATCATATGGAATTTGTTATAAAAGTGAAGTAGGACTGTAGGGTCATGCATTCGCTTTAAACTATACGTGTCGTCCAAACACAAATGACGCGTTGAGCATGCCAGCTTCATGTCATAAAATACTACAATTAACATCAATTTGCAACATGTGAACACGGCGTGTGACAAAATTACAACAAATTCTCCGGCAAGGGCAGCGAAAACAAAGCCAAAGATAGATCGCTTGACCGTAACGTCAAAACATATCATTCTATTATTACATTAGCCCCTACATGCGATCCATCAATGTCGTTTGGCTACGCTATTTTTGTATGGACAACATGCAGACAATTCCAAAATCTTCCCATGCAAACGCAGGCCCTATATACCGCTTTTCAGAATCATGTGTGTTGTTGCAAATTCAAATATCTATACACATCAGGTTTTAGCCTCAAGGAGTAATAAAGCCATTCAATTTAGACAATTTAGTTTGGAAATGAGTTAAATCATTTATGATTTGTTTAAAAGCTTAAATAAATATTTTGGAACCGCTGATAACAATACCAAAACAAACCTAACTTTATTTATGCTGGATAGTTGTATCATGCGGACTGTTCTTCGCCAGTATAACGGACCACATATAGTAATTAGTAGTTGAATGAGATGGCCAAATTCCTGATATTTTCCAGAGAAAACCTGTGATATTTGTTAGAGTATTAAATGCTCTGCAATCAGCCTTCTCATGCGCATGCAACCGAAATCAACTTATACCAAAACTACTGCATATTGAAAGAATCGTAAAGGCTCATGCATGTGCAACCATTACATTGTGCTACCACGCATCGTACTATCAAACATATTTTGTGATATCTAATGACTATAGACATAACATTATAGACGTGAATCATCAGTAACCCAATACCAAATAATAATTACGGTGTAATCGTAGGAGTGTCGTGCGTAATTGCTGGCACTGAAGTATATTTGGGTTCCGCAATGCGTAAAAGGCTGTAGTGTATTGGCTTTTGAATATATGACTCATGACTGCTCGGTCAGATCTACAAGTGCGTGTCATGTTTGTAGTGTGGATGCAAAGTATACTCGTAGACATATAGCCGTAGGGTTGGATTGTGTATGTCGTGTGTGTTCAACGACCGTGACATATACAGTAGCTATCCTAACTTTCTGACAGTCGCCATGCAATTTTCTCGCGGACCTTTGTTTCATAAGTATATCATACGTCTTACTTTACAGCGTTTGTATAAGATTTTCATAGAGGCAACGTGGGTTTAAAGAATATTAGATCACATATCACCAACTCACAAGTTAATTGCCTTATTCACAAGCATCGTAAATGTTCCATGCGATTTCTACCGCAGCTCATTAGCCCACGAAGCAACACCAGGGACCTTCCATGATCTATATCTACACACTATACTGCCCACACTGAACTCTAAAGCTGAAATATATTTACTACGTCTATGTCTCCGCATGATACGAAACTTTATATCCAAATTTACCACAGCGCAGACAAATTTCTGTAAGTGTACTGCAATGTAATGTGCTCAAATTGTGTAACCGCGCAAATCAAACTGGTTCATTCTCTGTGTGATGTTTGCATTAATAACACTACCGATATGTTTGAACATATATTAACACTAGTCCGTGGGTACTATTAAATACCATAAATAACGTTAGTATAGAACTTGGCTGTCTATTGGTGGTAAAATATAATGGTATTTTTAGCGCAAACCTCGTATATCTACCAAATTCATCATTATATTCGCAAGTCGGCACCAATTATGAATACCATTAACGACCAGCCATACCATATAGATATATAGATATATATGTGTATACTACGACACTGTGTTAGTGTATATTAAAATGTAACGAGACTTACGGACAGTTATCCTGTTGCCAAAACACGGGTGGGTAAAAATATTGTGGAGAAGAAGTCCAGCAAACATCCAACCAAGAAAATCCTTGTATGAGTAAAAGTAGCGAGAGTTTCATCTTGTAGCTGTGACTTCTTGAATGACTTGTATTGTTATGATGTGTGATGCAGAATCTGTCCGGATACCCTGAAGGGTCATTGATTAATATTCTAATAGGTTAAGAATATATTCGCATCACGCTGTGACACGCCGCCCCTTTTTGGCAGCCGTCCATCTTACCGGATTACAACTGGTCGGTTGTGGTGTGACAGATTAATTTTAATGCGCCCCATTGTATGTAGATGTGGCAAATCATTGAAATGAAAATAATTTAGTCAGTATGACGATGACTTTGAAGCCGGAAATTTAGGGTCTCTCAGAAACTTGGATTTTAAACTGAGTGAAAATTTTAGATTCAGCGAATCGAGCCGACATTTGTGCGTGAAATGGGGCAGTGTTGGGACAAGTCGATATTGTTTCGAGTCACAATGTGTCAATGTTCTGCGACTCGAGTCGAATATGAACACTGACTCGAGTCAACAGCTCCAAATGATTCGACTATACGATTTGATTTTTTTTTATCTGATTTTGATATTCGATTTGATTCTACTACTTTAGCTTGTTGATTTCTGCCGTAAATGACTCGAATCAACTCTGCTACAACTTGTTCAGAATAAATTCATAAAAAATGTTGTAGTTGCATGAATATAGGTTGGGAAGACTCCTGTCTCCTGAAATGGCTTGAAGAAATAAAAAGTAATTCTCGATGCAGATAGGCTTGTTTCCGCTTGTATGGAAATTTTTTAAGGCATTTTTGTTCACCATACTAGTATTCGTGTGGCCATTCATTTCACTCGTCTCGAGTGAACTGATGTTGACTTGACTCGACCAGATAGTCAAATGACTCGACTCAAATCGTAGTGATGTATAGTATTTCATGATGTCCCGATATTCTTCCTAATCTGTTTCTTTTCCTATTAGTATTATTTTTGAAAATTGTTCACCATATATAAATTTATATACTCTAAATTTGTTGTTAATTTTTAACACTTTTTAATCTGAAAAAATAGAGGATGCGTAGCCAGGTTGAAACATAATTTATTTATTGAACGTTCTCTGACTAAATATTTCTACGAGCTTTCGGCTATCAGTCTACGAGTCAGTCTATAGCCTTCGACCGGTGTATACAAATGATTCTCAGTATAAAGGACGCTAAACTTAAGTAGGTGGTATGAAATCTGAGACTATCTATACTATGTTACAAATGAGGAATATAAATATTTAATTAATGTTTCTTGAGTTCCTTTCTTAAAAGTATTGTGTCTTGGAGTAATTATCAGCTTCGTCTGTTAGTGCAGTGTGCCAGGACCCTAAGGTTTTAATCTGTAATACCAATGTAATTCTCGGCCAAAGGTGGTAAATAAAATCCACTATTATTCTGTATAATAACCACGCAAACTCATCTGCGGTTCTTTATGTATAGGTCATAGTATGGTTTCGAGTGCAATTTGGAAAAAAAATGCACGAGTGAGTTTTTCAAAGTCTGACAAAGATTATCAATTACAGTATTGCACGAGTCCGAAGTAGGAGTGCAAATTGAAATCTTTAATAAACTCACGAATGCTTCTTTTTTTCGAATTGCACGAGAAAACATACTATTACTTATTGAAATAATATACATGAAAAAATGTACAGAAGCAATTAATTTTGTGGTCACTTGTATTCGTGAAACACTTGCGACATAAATAACTTACTCGTTTGAATAAAACAATAATTTATTTAATGCAAGTTTTGAACCGTCAGGGGCCGCGGCAACCTCGTTCCCAGGGTCTCTCCTTCTGTGTTCAAAAGCCGATTAGCTTAACCCTAGGTAACTAGGTGAACGTAAAATTCAAGTCACACTTCCTAACAGGTTGTTTCTAAATTTGGAAATATTTCTTCACAAATCATGTCTGGATCAATAGGAGTTTTCTTTTCTGGCATTAGTTGAAATAAATGGACATGCAGAAGTATATGCAGAAGTATATGCAAGCCAGGGTCTTTTACTTCCGCACGGCGCTACAGCAAAGACCCTGGTTCCCTCTGGTCACGTGAGCTCCTAAAAATTAGGGCAACAAGAGGTCCTAGGGGAGGGTGGTTGAAATGTGATATCTTGTAATTTACAACTTCCGGTTTAATGTTGTGTTTTCAAGGCCCGCCAAGGAGTGACTGTAAGGCTATGAGAAGTGACTTCAACTGTAATATGCAAAAACATTCAAAATGTATTATTTTTCTTATTTGTCTGCAGTTTTCTATTATAAATATTTTGTATGCAAACACTATTTTGAAGCCCAAGCAGGTTATTTGCTTGGAAAAGCTGTCCTTTGGTGTGTATATACTGGCAATTTTTCCAACCGGTAATATGGCGAGTCGCTGATTTACCAGCTTTTGCCTTTGATGCTTTTCGCTAAAAGAGTGTTAGGAGAATGTCCAACTCATGGCGTTTGTGTAAATGAGTAATGCTGCTCGTTACAGTATATCGCGAACGCGCCTTTGATAAACAACCAGCTCGAAAATTATGTGCGATGAAACTCAGAGTATCAGCAATAAATGTTTTTCAGCAGCCATTAAAATGTCACAACGAAGAGATTGATTGCGATGTAGCTGAAATTGACCAAAAGACAAAACTAATTCTACACGTTACTTTTGAATCCATTATATTGTTATCTCAATTTTGTTCACTTTATGCCAAACGTAGTATATTGCGTGTTAATAACGTACCAGTCGTTATTGCATGACTGCTACAGCATATAAACATCACCGAAGGCACATAAAAGAATCACTTGGCTTGAATAATTACTTTGAGTTGGTTGCAAATTCTGAGCGAAAGAATATCTTTTACGAAAAGGCATTCACATACAAGCACTGATATTGATGCCTTGGCGGACATTTGCAGACCAATTTATGCTGTAGTGCATGCAAAACACAATGACAATATTTATGTGTCGAGTGTAGTTTCGATATGAAAAGGGAATGCTATTACCTGATTAGACAAATATTTTTGGCCTGTGAAATATTCTTGACTTTGTACCAAATGAATACACAATTAATCACAAATGTGAATTTTGTTGAACTCAGTTTTTTTAAAGTGGGCACAAGTTGCACTCTCTCATATATATGTCATTATTTGCATATATAAACTCAATTTACTTCATGGACAGTATACAAAAACCCATACAGCAGTGCCAGAACAAAATTCTAAATTGAATATATATGTCATATTTATACAGTATACTGTAACCATACAGCTATTTCAATTAAAGATGTCACAGACAATAGTCAGATGTACAATAATATGAGTGCTAAATGAATAATGGGAATAATGATAGTTTTCAATAAGTTTAAACCTCAAATATATTATGAATACCAATTTAATTTGTATTCCCGTGAGGCTATTGATGTGTTAAAATAGGATTTTTTAAGCGTTCAATTGTACATTTAACTATTGTCTGTGACACTAACCTTAATTGGAATAGTTGCATTATAATATAGGACAAGTGCAAATTGTGCATCTATTAATCCTTTCAAGCTAGGGTAGTCTTGGTAGCCTGTGCTACAGCCATACATTTCATTGTTGCTTATTCGTGAAAGTGTTACAGAATACAGTAATCACAGTCATAATTCCTCTTCATCTTCTGATGTGTTGTCCACTGGTACGTGCTTGGTGAATGTTCCTCTTGTGTTCGTTTAGCTATAGTCATCAAATGCAGCGACAATTTGTTTATAATGTTGCTAATGTATCTGATGATATATCTGTGAAGAAACCTTCATGAAAGTAATCATATACCGTATTGTTCATTGCAAATGGTTTCAATTCCAAGAGATTACATAAAATAACATTTTCTCCGAAGATTTGTGCTTGTGAGAGGATGCCTTCTTGGCTCAATTCCTACAGCTATGTCGAAGTTGTTTATCATTTCTGCAGATCGATATTCCTCCAGTCGGTATACTTTAATATTACACATTCGATTGGCTTCACTGTCTTGGGTGTTTTTTTGGCCCCCATTCTTTTAATTTAATGTTAATTTAGGAAGATAAGAAAATCCATCATCGGTCATCACACGCACGAGTTCCACAATTTACAAATTCTGCGATACGAAGCAGGTTTTTATTTCGCTATTCAGCTAGCTCTAAGAATAGGTTGTTGCAATACTACCACAAAGGCGACACTTACATTCCGAAAACAAAGCGGATTTCGGGTAAATAATCTTTGGAGTTTCCTTTCGCTGTGCCATAGCTTGAAAGCTACTGAATACTGTACTTTGACTTTGTATAAGGGTGCATTCGACGTTTATTTTCTTTGCGTTGATAAATAATGGCTCCACTTCAAGGTGTAAAACAGACCTCCAGCCATGCAAATTATATCAAGTAGGTGTAAAAAGCTTTCAAGCGCCAGGCGGTGACATATTTCATAAAAAATAACACAAAAACCGACAAAACTCAAAATATGGATGAATACAGAGCGTAAATAGCCGTATTTTCCATAGGCATAGTTATAAACGTTTTCGTTTTCGCTCTTGAATTCTCCCTACCACTCCTCCCTAAGTGGCAAAGAGGCGGCAATTCGAATTACCCCTAAAATCTGGGGGTTCACGTGACCAGAGGGAACCAGG